>JAXGGA010013765.1:0-34155 GCA_038373865.1 Uloborus plumipes
ATTTTTCAGCATATCCGAAAGCTCCAATTAAAGGTCTTCCAGGCTTCTCCCAATCTGCTATTATGCAAGACATTAATTTGTGCGATAAGTGCGATTGCACACAGGAAGAACAGCCTTGTATGCAATGTAGAGGTTACAACTGGCATTGCCAAGGGACGTGTACATGCTGTGAAGTACAGCGAAATTTGGAAGAAGCTATGAAAGACATAGAATAAGTTTTCTAACAAAAGACAAGTTAACAGCCCCTGTTGGGGACAATTTAGAAGAAACTGGACGATTATTCATAATTTTTATACAATTTTTCTCTTTTTGAAATTGTATACTCTTTTAAGTACATTGATTTTTAATGTATACAGGTTTTAATAAATAAATGTAACTTTAAAATCATGTTTTTACTGTATATTAATTTTCTATTAATACACCTTCGAAAAGCTAAATACTAATCCTCAATTCAAGGGCTTGGGAGATGAAAGTGTTACGTGACAAAACAGGAATTGTGAGTAATTAAAGATCAAAGTTTTATTGTTGCAGTTGTTGCAGCTCTTTTGTTTTCTGGTTTTGTAGTTAGGGTGCTTATGAAATTGCTTTAATGACATCTACTCTTTGATGTATCAAGTTTTATTTGCTTACCTGTATACATTGCTTGCCATTGTCGAGTGTTTATTTTTTTAAATGTAACACAACCCCTTCATCCCCCATGCCCATCAATTATATGCTGTTTATTAATGCACAGAAAAATTAGCATTTCTTTTTGAGGAACTTGACGACATTTTGGTACTCAAGGCAAAATAAAAGTTTAGTTAAGAGATTAACTGAACGAAAATATAAACTCGAGTCTGCAAGAACATTTAGCAAAGAATATTTATCTTGTCCGTATAAGGTGAATGTTAAAATGGTCCAGTGAGGTAAAGTGGTCGTTTACACGGAATAAACATTTGCATCACCGAAACAAGTGGAAAAGTATGTAAAATTTACATTCAAGATTTTAGCAAGTAAGAATTAAGTTTGGGAATTTAAATGCTGGTAATACTTTGATTTGTGAAAAGCTGTGTTTCGTTAAATCATGAAACATTAAGAAATCTAAACACCTGTTATAATAACTCTTTAATTTTGTTCTTAAGAATCTTCATTAGATTCACTGTGCAGAGAGCTTCCCATAAGTCTCAAGAACATTTCCTAGTAACAACTCGGCATTTATATTTAGCTTTTTACAACTCGCATAATATAGGTTCAAGTGGTCGTAGGTTAGGCTTAATATACATCCTTCCAAAGTTGCCTAATTTTAGAAGGCAAATATTAATCTTTACTAAGCATTATTTTAAGTTTAAACCGGATTTAATGCAACTGACAATAAATGCAATCTAAATTAAACTGAATTTACTGCATGATTCAACACTCGTTTTGGATTAAAAACTGGTGTTAATATGAAAATATACATTCTTTTCAGCAACAATACAAGCAAAACTCATAATTTATTATTGGATTGCAAGCAAGCGAAATTATCTTCTGCATTTTTTTTGAGCAATGAGTGCTCAAAACATGATTTTATGAGTTGTGCCGCTATTCCTCCTCTTGAGTGCCTTGATAAATTCTTATTAATTTTTCTGAAACCACCGCTTTTAGTTTATACTTATAGAATATTTTGTTTGTCGAAAATTCCCACTAAAATATAAAACTTCAATGCTTAGATCTAAAAGTAATTCGTAGAAGTCTAAGAATTATAGAGCTTTATAAAATGCCTTTAAAAATATTTTCGAAATTCATAATAAAGAGATGTTATCTTTAAAATATTACTGGAGAATTACTGCAAAATTATTCTCGGTTAACAATTTTAAATTGTCATATCTTATCCCTGGTGATATTTATGGAATTGCAAACGCCCAGTAATATTATAATTCTTGGTCAGCCATTTGTTTACCCGTAGTTGGTCATCACGAATTCGTTTCAGTGAAGTCATTTTTTTAGGAATAGTCAGGGATCCCTGATAGATTCTTCTGTTTATTACTATCAAGCTAATTTTTCGTAAGTAGCTTCATTTTAATGAGACGCCCAACTTTTCCTCTTACAACAATTCTCGATTGTGGTAGCTAACAGGGGTAGCAGGGATCAAATGTGTCGATTCTATAAGTCTCAAAAACTTATCACGAACTGTGGCTTTTTTAATTAAATCGTAAGATAATTATTAACATTGTTGAAAAAAATATTTGTCCTACAAGGTGTATGGTTTTATCAAAGAGTCCCCCTCCTCCCAACATGTATCGATTACGAGGTCATAAAAAGTAATTACTAACAACTCAAGTTTTTTTCTACGGCTTACTTAATATGTATATAATTTAACAGTCACATTGTCCTACAAATTGTGTGGTACGTTATCCCGGTTCTACGATCAGAAATTGTTAGAACCACGAGACCACTTTTTTCATTACTAACTGTAGGACAAAAATATTACATTATAAGTCAGTGTATTCTCTATCCAGATAAACCATTGTCCTACAAGAAAACAGGTAGGTATCACGAGTCCGACACAAATTGTAAATTTCGCTTTCTCTTTGGAATAAGTGAAAGCATCTGTTTAAGTTTTGCTAATTTTATTTTCCAGTTAAATTATTTGTGTATTGTCTTTGCATTCATAAAAAATAATTAATATTCATCAGATTCTTCAGATAAATCATCATCTTCTTCACTAATCTCATTTTCATCTTCATCTTCTTCATTTTCGTCATTAGTTATATCTGACTCTGTAATAACATTTAAAAAATGAAGAAATTGCCCATTAATTGATAAACGAATAAAAATAAAAATACTATTAATAGGGAACCTTGTAAGTCAGAAGATAGTTCTTCAAAGGATGGACTTTGTGGACCATCAAACAAATAGTATTCGTATTTGCCGTCAATTATCGTCCATCCATAATTTTCCAGCAACTTTTTTGTGGGACACCGCATGTGTGCATTGCACCATAAGTTACAGATAAATACAGTTCGCTTAATTTGTTGCAGTAGTTCTTGCTTTGTAGGCGGCAAACTCAAAGGATCATATCCTACGATTTTCTTTAAAAAATTTCTTCTTTTTCAATTTTCGCTTTATAGCCCTTTTCAAACAATTCGTATCTATCTTTGTTGATGTCATTTTTCGTTTTTAATGAATATACTCTACATACGTACTCTTTAATGCTTCGAACGAACTCATTCAATGTTGTTAATGCTGTATGTTCACTTCGCTATGTACAATATCTTGATATTTGTGTTGCTGATGCTTTCGAGCAGATAAAAGTTTTGCAATGAAGCCAAATTTCTTTACTAAATTTCTTGACATATTCTCTTTTCAGTCGAAATGTAGGATTCTTGCAAAACAAATTGCACAAAACGCACTCCATTATTATTTTGGAGCATTGAAAAAAATCTTGACATTTGTTGTTAGAAGACAAACACGCGGTCGAATGAAACTTTTTTTGCCCGGTTATGGTTGACATTTACGAAGAATATATAATTTGCTCTGGGCATGCGTACCGGCAAGGCTCAGCTATAATGCCAAATTGTACAAAGCAAATTTATTTTTACTTGTATCAATTTAGAATGTGTATTCGAATGGAGTACCACGAAATTTGAAGGACACTGTTAAATCAAATAAATATTAACTAAGCAAAAATTTTAAAATCAGGCAATTTGTAATTATTCTTGATGATCTCGTAATCAATACATGCTGGGAGGAGGGGACTCTATGATCAAACCATACATTTTGTAGGAAGAATATTTTTTCTACTTATGATAATAATTTCCTTAATCTATATCTATAAAAATGAGTGTATGTATATACACTTGTTCTCTATACAAATCCACAGTTTGCGTCAGATTTTTATCAAACTTGACACAGAGGTTAATTGATGCCCTAGAATTCTCATAGGCGGGGTCTTGAAATTTTAAAAAATCTAAAAAGCTCAAATTTAAATTTTTTGTAAAAAAAATGTCCCTTTTATAGGAATCTAGCCTCTTTATATTGTAATCGAGATAGGCCTTTTAGCATTCAAATTGATGAAATTCAAGATTTTTAAATATAGGTATTTTCCAACAATGATTACGATTAAAGTAATGAATTTTCAATTTAAGGCTCACCTATTTCCTTTTAGCATTGAAATAAGTAAAAAACAATCATAATTCATGTGGACTTTATAAAAAGAACCACGGATTTGAATTTCAAATTTGCAATGCGACGACAGTTGCGTCTGTAATGGAGGTAAGCCTTCAGAACGAGAAATAGATTTATTTCTGAGTTACAATAATTTTTACTTTGTAGGTGGGAACAATTAATAGAGAAAAGTTAATATTTTAAATTTGGCGGGTGAAATTGAGGCAATTTTTTCACTTCCATGTGCATATATTTCATGCCAGTGGACGCGGCAAAGCACAGACAACATTTATCTTTAATTTTCACCTTTTGACAAAACTATTTTTCTGTAAACGTTTAACTTTCTGTAATATTTTAGTTTTTTCAAAGTTTGTAACTAAGAGACAGATTGATGCAAATTATTTTATACCCATATGAATAGAACTCTTTCAGACTGTTTTTCCCTGAATGCTATGTTGTATTAATAAGCACCCGGGCAACGCCGGGTATTAAGCTAGTATTCAATAAAAAATCAAGACTAAGTATTAAATTTTTGAGAACCATTAAATCGACATATTTTATCCCTGATACCCTTGTTAGCTACCACGATCCAAAATTTCGTTTATGAAATTGTCGCGTGTCTCATTGAAACGGCGCAATTTAAGAAGATTCAGCTGGGTACTGATTAGTTTTTCATCAGGGTTTTATTTTTAGAACGTAGGACCGGGATAACGTATCATACAATTTGTAGGACAATGTGACTTATAAATTATATACATATTAACTAAGCAATAGGAAAAAACTCATCCGGTTAGTAATCACTTTGATGACCTCGTAATCGATACATGTTGGGAGGAGGGGGACTCTTTGATCAAACCACACACCTTGTAGGACAAATATTTTTTTAAACTATGTTAATAATTATCTTACGATTTAATTAAAAAAACCACAGTTAGTGATAAGTTTTTGAGACCCATAAAATCGACACATTTGATCCCTACTACCCCTGTTAGCTACCACATTAGAGAATTGTTGTAAGAGGAAAAGTTGGGCGTCTCATTAAAACGAGGCTATTCAAGAAGTTTCAGCTTGATAGTAATTATTTTTTCATCAGGCATTTGTACTACATTTTTAGATCGTAAGACCGGGATAACGTACCACACAATTCGTAGGACAATGTAACTTTTAAATTATATATATATTAAGCAAGCATTAGAAAAAAACTCATGCAGTTAGTAATTACTTTTGATGACCTCGTAATCGTCACATGTTGGGAGGAGGGGGACTCTTTGATCAAACCATACACCTTGTAGGACAAATATTTTTTTCAACAATGTTAATAATTATCTTCAGATTTAATTAAAAAAGTCACAGTTAGTGATAAGTTTTTGAGGCTCATAGAATCGACACATTTGATCCCTGCTACCCCTGTTAGCTACCACAATCGAGAATTGTTGCAAGAGGAAAAGTTGGGCGTCTCATTAAAATGAAGCTACTCACGAAAAATTAGCTTGATAGTAATAAACAGAAAAATCTCTATCAGGGATCCCTGACTAGAACTAATTGTATTGAACTTTGAAAATAAGGTTGTTTATCATTTTACATTTATTGTTTTAATGACCACTTCAACCCAGGTCATGGAAACATATGAAAAATAACATGTCATTAGGCTTTTTAACTGTATATTTTCATCATATAATTCATAGCAACGTTTCTTCATTAGAATACAGTGAACTCTCACTTATGCGCCGGCCCAAGGGACCAACAGAAAAAGGCGCACAAGTGAGACGCGTGTAAGTGAACACTGAACAAGCCTATTTAAAGGCTTAAAACGCAACATAGGTTCGAATGAGAGAATTAGTAAGAATGTTTCTATGGACAAGGAACATATTACTACGGTTTGGCAATTACTGTTACAATGATAAAGAGAAAACAAAAATTGTAGCACACCTAATTACAAACTGCTCCCTTTAAAACGATGCATAATGGATAATTGCCTCTCTCCGAACTCAAGCTCATGCGGAAAAAAAAATGCCTTCCGTGAGAAATAAAGGCGGAAGATTCAAGAAGAAAGTGAAGAAAATTGCTTATTTTTTAAAGATTTTTTTTTTTTTCATTTTAGGGAAAATTCGGTGCATAAGTGAAATATTTACCTTTAGAGCGACGCATAAACGAATGATGCTATCATTTTGCTATGGAATTTGCTGGGACCATTTAAAATCGTCGTATAAGTGAAAAGGCGCATAAATGAGGCGGCGTATAAGTGAGAGTTCACTGTAAAAAAAAGAAATGTTGTCTTATATTATGTTTGATTTGAAAAACCTGGGCTTGTCATTACTTTACTTAGCTAGACCGCATACATTAACACCAGCGGTGGAGGGATCCTCTTGCATTGAAAAACAAAATTAAATTCGGTTATTATGATGAAGGCGATGTAAACGAGATATTCTCTCTGAACTGGTGACGTGAAATTTTAATAAGGAACCGAAAGAATATATGCAATAAAGGAAAAAAAAAATTAGCTATCGAAAGGATAGATTGAGAGATATTTTGCTACGATTTTGCATTTGGGCACCCATAAATCGAAACATAAGATATAAAAAATTTCAGCGAGCAGTTCAGAAAAGTGTCAAATTTAAGAGATTCGAGATAAGTTGACTGTCTCCCATGATTGGGGCCGTGGTGGCCCGATCGGTAAGGCATCGGACTCGTGTCCGGAAGGACCCGGGTTCGATCCCAGCCGATCAAAGATCCACCGTCTTGATTAATGGTGACTGGGAGGCGTTAAAAATGTCGTGGTCACAAAGTCCTCCAAGTGAAACGATACCTCTGGGGGTGCTAGGGCCTATGGTTTGCTCGACCCTAGGTTCTGGTTCAAAATTAAGAACAGAGCGATCTTCAGGGCCCTATCCCGGTTAAACCACTAAGCTGGTAGGTACGGGGGACCCTGGAGGGTGAAATGAAATGAAATGTCTCCCATGATTTTACCTTTTGCGTATGCAGGACATCCGTATATAAAGCGTCTGAGTAGTCTTCCCGACAAACTAGCTAAACTTGAATATTTCTCTGAAAAATTTTCAATTTATAACCTTATGTTGCGATAATGGAGATACAAGGGCAATTATTTAGGCATCTAGAAACATGTTTTAGCATGCTTTTACGATATAAATCTATTTCGAATTTTTCCTTGTTACACTACTGTATGGTTTCCTGCTCAGAAAAGTTAAAATTATGTATTCACTTTTTATATAATTTTTGTGCATAGCTTTAACTGCATATGAAAAGCAATTACGATACCTCTTCTGCAATATTTGCACACATAACACAAAAATTAGTTTAGCGTTTTCAACGCTAACGTACTAAATTTTGTAGAGAGCACAAAATAGAATGTTGGGATTACTTACACTCGACTTCACTACTTACGAGACATTAAAAGAAGTCACCTTACCAGTTATGAGGCTTTATTCATGTATGTTGACTTATTTATATGAAGTGCCAAAAACTTTGCATAGTACTGATACTTAAGTTTTTTTTAGTTATTTATTTTATTCAACCTCCGTTTTAACTTTTATTTTAGTATGTTAACATAATTGAACTCTGACAATGACCAGGTCACTCTGGAATGAGGCCACGACAGATACATATACCTTATGTCTTCGACATACATTGGACATTATATAGAATAAAGATTCAGATAGATGCAATAAAGCTCTTGAAGGTATGTTACTTGCAAAAGTATGTTATTGATAGTTTTTAGCTATTGTATTACATCAGTAAGTTCTTACAACTAATAACATGTTTATTTTCTTTGAAATTGAAAATTGATTGCTTTAAAAAATTCTTGCATTAATTAGCAGCTTCTTGCTGATGATCTCTGATGTACCCGTTAACAATGCATCGATGTAACTTCTTGCTGATGATCTCTGATGTACCCGTTAACAATGCATCGATGTAATTACAGTGAACTCTCACTTAATCGCCTTCCCAAGAAACGAGCAGAAAAAGGCGCATAAGTAAGAGAAACGTATAAGTGAACAAGCCTGTTTAAAGGTTTAAAACGCAACATCGGTTCTAATGAGGGCATGAATAAGAATTTTTCTATAGAAAAGGGACATACTACTACGGTTTTGCAATTACTGTAACGTAACTACAATAATTAAAAGAAAAAAAATGTAGTAGACCTAATTATAAGCTGTTCCATTTAAAACGATCCATAACGTATAATTGTACCTTACCGTACTCCAGCTCATGCGGAAAAAATGCCATTCGTGAGCAATAAAGGTGAAATATTAAAGAAGAAAATGAAGAAACATGCTTATTTTTTTTTGAAGAAAATAAATTAAAATTTTAACATTTTACGGAAAATTCGGCGCGTAGGTGAAATATTTATCTTTAGAGCAACGCATAAACAAAAGATATCATTATTTTGCTATGGAATGTACTGGGACCATTTTAAATCGTCGCATAAGTGAAAAAGGCGCATAATTGAAGTGTTGTAAAAGTAAGAGTTCATTGTACCTCTTCCACTCGTTCACTCAAGGAAAAGTTGGTAATATGTGAAAGGTTCAAGCTTTCATTATAACATTTTCAAAGGAAGTTTTGAAATGGGTTTTGTAAGCTTTTCAAGAATGATTGAAAAAGAATTTTTCACTTCTTAAAACTTTCTGATCGAAGCTCAAGGTGGAATAAAATACATCAAAAAATGTGCTGCAGTAAATTTCAACTTGACATTATTTCCTTTCAACTTCCCACGAGCCTTTAGGCTTTAAATTTCTGATAAATGGCTGAAGGAAGGAAAACGTCCAGCAGAAAATAGATCTTCGAAATTGTTTCCGAGTTTGAACTTTCTTTACAACCTCTCGTTTGTATTGGTAGTTTGGAGTTCCAAAAGTCGACTTATTTTTCCTTTACGAACTAATAACTTTGTGTGAACTTTGTTTATATTATTTCTTTTGTTTTCACCTGGAAAAGCTTTCATTGTAAAAGATTCCATTTTATATTCTCTTTTTTTTCGTTTAATATGTTTTTAGAAATTTTGTTTAAAATCTTTGAGAGTTATGCTCTAAAAGAGCACTCTACCCGAAACACATACTGTTGAGCTTTTGATGGTTCTGGCACGGTTTGTCATGTGCATTGAAATACAGAATTGCCATAACACTAAACCTTTTATGCCCCGACTTGACTCAGAAGTCCCGCTTATATTAATTTAGTATTATGAATCCTAAATGGCTGGAACCATGCCGAAGCTTTCGAGTACCACTCCTTGTACTTTGCTGAAAGGCTGACAGATGGTACCTGCTAACAGAAACAGTTTTCTTTTGGGGCCCTAAGGCATGGCGGGTCTTAGACCTTCAATAGTTTGAAAATTTTTATGCTCGGTAAAAATGCTTTTTGATGCATTTGCAACTCAGAAAGCCAAAAAAATATGTAAAAATTCATTGGTAAATTAATTTGGGACATAAAGGATTCAATTTGTCTTGTGACGAAATTATTCCTCAGGAATTAGCGAAATTTTGTGCAGAAAATAACGAAGGGATATTAATTTGTTTGAGAGAATAATAATAATAAAAAAACACCTCCCTACTGTGTTACCTAATGAATTACATATTTGCTGTGAGAAATGTGCTACAGTGAACTCTCACTTATACACCGCTTCATTTATGCGCCTTTTTTTCCTTATGCGACGTTTATTAATGGTCCCAGCACATTCCATAGCAAAATAATGATAGTATCATTTGTTTATGCGACGCTCTAAAGATAAATATTTCACTTATGTGCGAATTTTCCCTAAAATGTAAAAAAAAAAATGTCTTTAAAAACTAAGCATTTTTTCACTTTCCTCTTTAATCTTTCGCCTTTATTGCTCACGGAAGGCATTTTTTCTGCATGAACTAGAGGTTGGAGAGGGACAACTATCTATTATGTATATCGTTTTAAAGGGAACAGTTTAGAGTTAGGTATGCTACAATTTTTGTTTTATCTTTATCATTGTAGTTACGTCGCAGTAACTTCCAAATGGTTGTAATATGTTCCTTTTCTGTAGAAACATTCCAATTCATTCTCTTATTAGAACCTACGTTGCGTTTTAGTCTTTTGAATAGGCTTGTTCTCTTATACGCCTCTCTCACTCATGCGCCTTTTTCTGTTGGTCCTTTATGCCGGTGCATAAGTGAGAGTTTACTGTATTTTGCTTTTTTGAGGGAAGGTGGAGGGACATTTTCATTTTTTTGTTTTCATTTTGTTTGGTTTGTAGTACGTATTTTGATGGAATTCATTGTTCGTGTGGTAGGAGTGTAGTTTTTTTAGCCTACTTTCCCGTTAAAAATAAAAGAAAGACGAAAAAAGTATTAAAAGTAGCTTAATGCATCTAAAAAATATCGCCAAGTCCAAAAAAAATCGCCAAGTTAAAAAAAATATCGCCAAGTCCAGAAAATATCGCCAAGTTGAAAAAATAAAGAGTTAAAATGAATATCGAAAAATTAAAAATTTGAAAGTAGGGTATTGAGATGGGGAATTTGTGTGTCTGTCGGTCGGTCGGTCTGTCTGTCCCCCCCTAATAACTTTTGAATGAACATTCCGATTTGGACAAACTTTTTTTTGTTGGAAAGATCTCGGCGAGTACAGCTCATTCCCATATTTGATTTTTTGATTTAAACAATTTTTGGTTCAACTTTGAGCCGTTCAAATAACCGGTCCCGCGATACTAACTTTTTAATGAACAGTCCGATTTGAACAAACTTTTTTTTGTTGGAAAGAACTTTTCAAGGATACTTCATTCCCGTATTTACATTTCCGATTTGAACAATTTTTCGTTCAACATTGAACCGCTCAAGCAAGCTGTCACCCCTAATAACTTTTGAGTAAACAGTCCGAAAAAAAAAAATGACTGACTGTGCAGACGATTTTTTGTTTATTTATTCATTTGTTTTATTGAATTTATTATTATTATTATTATTATTATTGGCAGACGGTTTTTTTTGTAACAAAAATGTTTCATTCACGAGGGCATTTTATTCTTTATTTATATTTAACAACTGGCAACGGATTAAAAGTGAAATTCGAGACATTTTATCAACGGACGAGTTTTTTTTTCTTTTTTTTTCTAATTAGCTAATCTCATTCGTTTCATTTTTCTTTTGCTTAAATATTGCAAGGTTTATCTCCAACAATTTCAGTCGGATAGCTCACGTGAAGATTAAATGCCCACAATCCGCAAATATATCTTTGTTTTGGTTAGCCTTGAGATTAATGTGTTAAATTTAAAACCAAACGTCAGTTTTATTATTACTATTATTTCATTGTTTCTGGAGACAAAAAGCTGAAGTGAGCGGAAGTGCGTTAAAGTTCACGCGGCTGCATTTAACTCTGCAACCGGAAGCAAAACGTGAAAACCATGACAAAAGTAAGTACAGAAAAAGTCTTTAAAAACATGTTGACTTCGAATACCTCCGATTTGGATGAACTTTTATGGAGGTGAGAACATGTCTTCGAAACTAACATGTATGCAAAATTTCAGCTTCTAAGCTAAAATTCTGGTCAAAACAGGGTCTATGTGAAGTTTTTGTCGGATGTCTGTGCATCCATAAGCTCAAAAAAATTTTTTGCATCGAAGAAGGCGTTCCTTGTAACGCCGAAACACGTGTCTACAATCTTATTTGTGCCTCCTTAAAGTTGTATTTTTCTCTACAGGGTCTATGACTTTCTAGATATTCGGAGCGGCTGCGTTGACTAGAAATAAAGCTACTTGAAGAAGCAATTTCATTTGATTTTGTTTTAGGAATACATTTTGTGTAGTTGACATTTTTGGAATTAAAAGGATATATAGCACATGACTCGAATCATGACTTGATTGCACTAGTTATGGAAGGATGAAATATTATTTGATTCAGGGCTTGACAAATATTATATTTTGTGATATCTTTAAAGTTATGGTCAATTCCCCTTTTTCCGCGAAAGATTTTCTAGCGTTGTTTCGGTGGCAAAAAGCAGATACATCAATTTTCTGCAATATAGGGGGTGTGTTAGGGTATGACGCTACAATGACAATTTTTTTTTTCAGGATAAAAATTGCTGAAATGCAAAGTTATGTGTGACTTGTGCCCATCCAGAAAAATAATCACCGAGAGTGATACCTTTTTTTTCTAAAAGATAAGGGTAGAAAACATTAACAATATATTCATAAAAGGTCTTTCCCCGTCATCCCCATCCAGAATTAGGAATATCAATTCCCCAATTCTCAGAAGCATTCTATTATATGTTTAGGTAATCTCAAGTATTTAAAAATTGTTAGTGGAGAAGCAACTTCACCAGCAGCATTAACTGTAATGTGAATGTCGTTATAATTTCTTTATCTGATCCAGAAACATCATGAGTATTTTCTCCTTTTGAAGCAAGGACCAGGGTGTCTTTAGGAGACAGAAAGAAAGAAGTCTCATCAGTGTTCAATGCAGAATTTGGATTAGTCAAAACACTTGCATCTTCACTAAGCAGAACTTTTACTTCATCGCACTACTTTCTAATTTGACTTTCGGTGACATTAGCCCAGGCTTTATCCAAATACTAAGCTTTCTTGGCACAAATTCTGTGATGTCTTTTCATAAAAGAATCGTACCATTTTCTGCCAGGACAGCACCAGATTACCAAATTATTTTAGCTTCTTTTTTTACACAATTTTACAGTACAAGATTTTATTTCATGAATTTGGTTTTTAAATAAATTTTATATTTGCACACAATATGTTTTTGGTTTCCATTTTTAGCCTACTTTCCCGTTAAAAATAAAAGAAAGACGAAAAAAGTATTAAAAGTAGCTTAATGCATCTAAAAAATATCGCCAAGTCCAAAAAAAATCGCCAAGTTAAAAAAAATATCGCCAAGTCCAGAAAATATCGCCAAGTTGAAAAAAATAAAGAGGTAAAATGAATATCGAAAAATTAAAAATTTGAAAGTAGGGTATTGAGATGGGGAATTTGTGTGTCGGTCGGTCGTCGGTCGGTCGGTCGGTCTGTCTGTCCCCCCCTAATAACTTTTGAATGAACATTCCGATTTGGACAAACTTTTTTTTGTTGGAAAGATCTCGGCGAGTACAGCTCATTCCCATATTTGATTTTTTGATTTGAACAATTTTTGGTTCAACTTTGAGCCGTTCAAATAACCGGTCCCGCGATACTAACTTTTTAATGAACAGTCCGATTTGAACAAACTTTTTTTTGTTGGAAAGAACTTTTCAAGGATACTTCATTCCCGTATTTACATTTCCGATTTGAACAATTTTTCGTTCAACATTGAACCGCTCAAGCAAGCTGTCACCCCTAATAACTTTTGAGTAAACAGTCCGAAAAAAAATGACTGACTGTGCAGACGATTTTTTGTTTATTTATTCATTTGTTTTATTGAATTTATTATTATTATTATTATTATTTTTGGCAGACGATTTTTTTTGTAACAAAAATGTTTCATTCACGAGGGCATTTTATTCTTTATTTATATTTAACAACTGGCAACGGATTAAAAGTGAAATTCGAGACATTTTATCAACGGACGAGTTTTTTTTTCTTTTTTTTTTCTTTCTTTGATAAAATGTGTTTTGATGTACTTTGTACTTTTAATTTTTTTTTGAAAACAATTGAGGAATTTTTCTACGGAAGAACTGTAACAGTTACATTCTTTAAAAGGTGCGTCAAAACTTTATTTATTCATTTATTTACTTTTTATGTGTCTATTTCATCTGATGAGAGAGGTATATTTTGCTTTTAGAAATCAGCTTCAAGTGCTAAAAAGGTATGTTTGACATAATTTTTAGTCTTAGATAATCAAGAGAATAATGATCAGATGCTAGAATGCCGATGTCGATGTACGGGAAAGTAGACTCGTTTAGTTCTTGACAGAACTTCTTGTTTTATTTTGCATTGCCTACGTGGTTTTCAATGCCTCCGCAGACTACGTTTTTAATGGACTAGAAAGGGCATAGCCGTGCTGGTAGTGTTAGGTACTTATGTTGCAAAGGCTCAAAATGTTTTGCATTGCTGAGTTAGTTCTTTATAACTGTAACAAATATATGTATTTGTTTATGGGGAACGAGTGTGAAGTAAAGTGTATGCATTAGTCTTGCAGTTTTAGTGTCACTATATTTTTCTCCAATTTCCTGTCAAAGCTACACGTTTTTACCAGTTTACTTAAATTTATAAAAGCTTCGCACAGAAAACTTGTTTTCTACAATACTATCGTTCTTATTAATATTTATTTTCATCCAGAAATTAATCTTTCTTAAAATAAGACTTGTATGCTAATAAATCGACAACCTTGTTTACTCTTTACTGATAGAGCATTCTCATTAATTTCAATTACTTAATATCTTCGTATCCACTTGCATTAAACTGATTATTTAACAGAGTACCATATTAAGGGATTATGGACAATCTCTCAGTTACTCATAATGACCACCATTACTGCAGTCTTGAAATTGTAATCGAAATGAATACTAAATGCACATAAGTGGTAATACCAAACAATGTATACGCTTATGAAAATACGAAAATTAGCATTATATTTTGCTGAGGTATAAGTTGTTAAGATTTTATCAACAGTCGAATTTTTGTTAAAAATAGATGATTTTTTTTCTTTAAAAAAAAAAAAAATCGGGACACCCGTAAGTGAAGGGCAGTATTTGGTAAACGAGCAGGAGATTGTTCACATTTATTCTAAATGAATGAATTTAAATACCTTTGGTATATTAAAAAAATATTAGGTTAGGCATGAATTAAAGAATATTTACAGTGAAAAAAGATTTCGTTGAAGAAAATATTTAGTGTTTCTCTGATAATTTTTGACGCTTTCAAATGTATAATTACAGTTTTTACAACACCCATAGTTTTGTACAATTATATAAATTTTAAGTTATTTATTTTTCCAAGTATTTTTACAACATGTTATAATAAAAACACAATTTACAACTGAAATCTTGTTGTAAACCCAAGAAATGTGTTGCTAGATAGTCTCTTTTGCTACTACTGCACTGACGACCATAAATTTAATATGTTCAGATACACAATGCCGTAGTGAAAACAATAGCAAAAGCGTGCAACTAACTGATGTAACCACTGATCTACTGTGGATGCTGCGCTTTTCGCACGCATGCGTTTTTGGGTGATGCTTGCCCGTCTGCTAATACCCCGTGGTTGCCCATGGAACCTGTTTCTCGTTTTACTTCTAGTTAATAAGACATCTATAGTGACGATTTTGTGTCAATCTGATATTAGTAAAATTTCTTGGTGTATCCTAAATGAATCATTTAGTGTTTTATATACAAATGCAATTGCGTTTTCACTCTATGCAATGATTTTAAAGTGAGAATAGAATCGTAAAATGCTCCCTTGTCTGGTTTGTTCTGTCAAAATTCCTAGAAATTTGATTTTTGACACCAGTTTGTGTATATCGGCACGTTATAGTCCTAAAGTTTTAAGTAAAATGTCAAGAAGGGTAAAAAGAGAAAAAAAAAACTTGTGTTGCAGTAAACTCTCGATTATCCACGGAGGGTCTGTGGGTGGAAAAAAATCTGAGTTAACTTTATTCTTGTAGAGCGAAAATTTCGTAGCAAGAAACAAATACATTTAACTGTTTTTTTTTCGAAAAAGCATGATTTAAAATTTTGCTTTTTTCTTTATATTTTTATCCAAGAATACGGTGTACTTCATCTAATAAATTATTTTACCTGGGCGTTATCGTAAGAACCACTTCTTTATAGGTTTTATATGATTGAGAACCTCAAATACAAATAACTTTTTATACTGTACCTATACCATCGTACCCTCATTATTTCAGGTTTCATACCTTACATTGGTCACTGCAACTGTGCATTAATGACCAGATCTACAAATTAAAACGCCAAAATAATAAAAAATGTCTAGCCATGGGAAAATAAAGTAAATAAGATGTCTTGATTGGTCAAAAAAAAAAGGAGAAGAAACAATTTAATTTTTCCATCAATATATTTTCACATTAGCTACTTCAAAGTAAAACAATATATTTGTTTAGTGAACAAGTAAATGGAAAAAAATATTTTAAAGCATTTAAAAGCTTTATCAAGTGATAGAGTTGAAGAAAAGGCTACGTTTTTGGAAGAATACTAGTTTTAATAATATTCTTTCCAACGCCCAAAGCAGGAAACTATCAGCATTTGCATTAAACTGTTGGTCTTTTCAACTCTATTTCTATTCCTAGTTCGCGCGATATTTTCAACTTTCAAAATACAATTAACTATGTTTAGAAGCATTTACAATCTTCAAGAAGTTTTGTATGCATAATTTTCCCCTATTTTATGGTTGCCTTACATTTGCACGTAGAAAACGTTGATCTAACAAAAATAGTTTACTTTTAAATGAGATATTCAACCCAACACTTCTTTCACTTTTTCTATTTAAAATACTGATATGAAATGCATAATTTTTTTAGCAAAGAAGTATTATAAGTACTTCAAACAGTTTTGAAGCATTCAAAATAAATATTTAGTATTTAGATATGGGCAATTCCATCGTTACAGACGTAACAATCGCAGACTTTGAACACTAATAATTCTGGTTTGGGCTTATGAAAGTCTTCATTTTTTTTTTCTGTTGTGTAACTTGATAATGTTTATGCTACATTAAATTTGCGTGCAGATTGCTTAATTACAAAAAAATACAGAAATTAAAAACTGCCTGTTACAGACGTAATTCACAAAACAGCAAAAACTCGACTATGTCATACAACTTACAATATTCCTCTGAATTATACGGAAATTTTGAACTTTTTTTTTTAAATACGTATTCTAGAGACTTCAAGCTTTCTAAAACCATAAAGATTGTGTGGATTTTGACTGCCGAATTTGTGAAAAAAATTCATAAACTTGTTACGGACGAAACAAAGTGGTGTTACAGACGTAACATCTCTGATTTGAAAGTAGAAAACAGTATTTTAAAGCAGGAATAAACAAAGATTTTTGTGCTAAAACAATACAGTAGCATTAATTAATACATTATTTGAATATTTTAAGTTGTACTGTAACAGTTTTAGAAAATTTGGGTAAGTCTGGGGGAGTTGAGAGCATATGCCGATATGTCAATATGTAACAATAAATTAATGCATCTTAAGACCATTATTTCCAAGAAAGATTGACACAAGAAAAGTTTAGAAGGGCCTTCACACAAATTTTTTTATTTGTATTCTTAAAATTAATGCATAATGGGGCTGCTACATAAAAAAATCGGAAAAAGTAAATTCCTACCTGGAATCAGTGATTGGTCTTAGGAGAACTTAAAAATTTGAAAATGATGCAAGATATAGCAGAATACTAGTAACAAACTAAAATTTAACCTTCTTGGTGACAGTTGGTCAGTTTTGATTTTTTTTTTTTTTGAATGAAAAAATGTGTCCTTTTTCGTCCGACGTTCTCGAAATTCGAACGGCATTTTTGTATTCTGTTCGAAAACAATGCATTTCGCGGACTTTTAGCAAATTCGCGATGTTAGCCCACCGTTCTTCCAATTTTGGCGTCAGCTTTAAAACATTTTCTTGGGGCATATAAATAATTTTAACTTTTTCTGCAATGGAGTTTTCACACTGAAAAAAGGAAAGAGCGTCGTTGACAAATGCTGTTCTAGATCTTACTCTCTGCCACACCTGGTGCCTGACCATACCCCCAACTCCATCCACAGCTCCCTTTCCATGTAACGTAGCAAAAAAATGCCAGTTGAGGTATAAATTATAATCAGTTATACCATAGGTGTATTTTATTAATCTTAAGAAATAAATTTCAATTACATGCCGACATAATTAAAAATTTCAAAATCAGAATACCAGAAACTTTAGTACTCGTACCATATTATGCTATAGACATGTATTGCTCATCCTGTGCTTTTTACCTATTTAATTGGAAATGTATTTTTGCTACGGACGTAACATAGAGCCATTTGTTATGTCCGAAATGTTACGTCTGTAACAGCATTAATTTAAAAACTAAATTAGTTGCAATATTTTTAACTATGGTGGGCAATTACTCTAAAAATTTGCCAAAAGGACCATTAAGGGTTTTTTTTAATTTTGATTTTTTAGGACGTAATGACAACTTTTGCTTCTTTTTTGTTACAGACGTATCATCAAACTTCTTTTTTTCAAACTTCAATTACACCATTTAGATCAATTCAAAAGAAATTAATGAATGCATATTATTATAGTACCGTCTTAGTAGTTAAAATTGTGCTACAAGTAGTTATTTTTGTTTTTATTTTTCGATGAGAAATATGCATTTGAAAATGTGTTCTTTTTTCTGATTTTTACAAGTTCGTCAATATCGTACTTCCAACTAAGAAAACAAGCATTATTCTAAATCTCACCAAAAAACCAATGCAGGATTCTTAAAATATACATCTTAAGCTTTAAAATGATGTATAACATAGCAACATAACTTCAATATGAATTTTTGACCAATTGGTTTCACTTTTCATGGAATGGCCCATATATATTCTGGCGTATAAAAATGAGAGATGAGGCGATTTTTTCAGTATAGCCCAGCACAAAAGCTTTCCAAATCAATGTTAATAATACAATAAGATACCCTAGATATTAAAACATGTGTAATGTAAGCAACATTTCCAGATAAAGGTATCAAAAGTATCAAAATGTACCTAATTTAAAAAGTAGCAAAAAGCACAAAGCGATGGGAAGGTGAATACATTCATATCACAGGTATCTAGCAAGAAACATCCAATCTTTCGCATGAAATATGAACTCCCCTGTCTGCAGTGTAAGTTTCACATAGGCTCTGCAGATGCAGAATATGATGTTGTTAACCCATTAATGCCTGGCATCTCTCTTTAGGGACGGTCCGAAAAGTGTCTGAATTTACAAAAAATGAACATTTCAACAAAATAATAGTGTTTAATTATTACTTTGGTATTATGTCAACTCATTATTAACAGATTGCAGCACATAACCATTGTAAAGTGTGTCCTGCAGCCGTGTAACCAGTATACAAAATATATTTGGAAAAAAACAATGTCAGGCATTAATGGGTTAATGAATGTTGGAAGCATTTCTGTAAACTCCTCTTTCAGTACTATGTGCAACCCGAGAATCGTTGCTGACAAAAAAGTACTTGCTTCAAACCTCTCCCTCTAGATACATATATACAATTCTCGATGAAATTTATATCTTTACCAGTAAACCACACGACTTAAGTAATTAAGTAATAATGGACACAGTTAGAAGGGATGCCATGTGAAAGATCATACTGAGACATGTTTATGACCCCAAGATCAAGTGCCCTCTTTCCCACATTTTGAGATAAGGGGTCTTAAAATCTGCTAAAAAGTAGCCAAATTTGAAGACTTGGCAAGAAATTGAAGCTACCTCTCGATTTCCCATTTTACCTCTTGCAAATCATCGCATACAATTTACAATTTTATTTTTCGCATGAGGTTGAGCTTTGCAGTTTCTGTACAAGATTTAAGTTTGCAAAATGTTCTTGGCGCCACAATTTTCTATATTTCCATCAATTTTTTTTGTTCAGTATCATATTTGTTGGTAAAATATTTTTTTACCCTTTCAACAGGCTTTTTCATTTTATTTACTGATTAAATTTTTCTAATTAGAGCTTTTTATTTAATTTATATTTTCTGAAGTAAACATTTTACTTTTTATCACAACCTCAAAAAAATACTTTTAAGAGCCTTTTAAAGAAATACTTATGATATATTCCATAAACAATAATCATCACTGAAATTAGTATAAGTTTTCTGTACTTAAAATACACTGCAATTCTGACACATACTTTTATCGTATCTCGTTCCTTCAAACAGTTAGAGGGGAAGGTCAAAGAGTACCTAAGTAATACTTATTACAAGGGTTGTTCTTTTTTTTCAACCTCCGATAGGCTATAAAAAATAAACGGATTCAAATAAAACACATATTTTACTATCAAAAGTAAGGTACAATGCTGCTCTACATAATCATCTTGACGATTAAATCATTTGTAATAGTCGTGAACAGGCTTTATAATAGCCTCCTCGTAAAATGTTGCCGTCAATGATTGGAAGTGAGTTGTGACGGTGTCTTTGGGTTCCACTCCACTTTGGAAGCACGATGCCTTTCCAAACCCCAAGCAGGGGTTTTCAAGTCCCTGCTTTAGTTCAGGGAACAGATAAAAGTCAGTTGGTGCTCGGTCGCAACTTTATGATGGGTGTTCAAAAATATTCCATTAAAATTGCTGGATGAAGTGCTTTCCTGGTTAGATTTTGAACACTATGTATGCTTTAAAAGTTCTCATTCTCTGGAAAAAACCGTGAAATACGGTGGGGTGTTGTTGCCCCTGAAATAAAATTAAAGACCTATAGCACCTCTAAAAAAGCCGCACAAAACAATGGAGAATCCCGTTATAATATACACATATATAGGCGATTCTCTGTAAACTCGTAATTCGCTGTCCGGACCGAGTATTTTAAAAATAATAAAATGTAATAAAGTAATTATTACTCTTAATACAAGTAAAGTATTAATACTTTGTGGCCCAAATGTATTTGGGTCATTCCATGTCAATTGTACGAGGCGTCCCCACTCGACCCCCTCCGATTTTGATGAAATTTTTTTTGGAAGTACATATAAAACTTGCATAAAGCCATACCAAATTATAGCTCCATAAGACTTATGGTTCACCCAATAAAAATTATTTTGTAAAGCCCTCTTTTTCGTGTCTTGAAAAAAATGACCAAATCGTCATGATTGTGCTTTTATTGCTCGCGACCTAAGACGATTATTAGGCAAAAATTTGGTGATTCTAATCATTGTTCAAGGTAGAATAGCCTACTTCTGAAACAAAAGCTCAATGCACTGTAAACTTTTTGCAATTTACTGCCAAAGTTGGTAAAAAATCGTATTTTAGAAAATTTTGATCATAGATTATCAGCTTGTATCTGTCGAGAGAATGACTTTCTGAAGCTAATTCTTTCCTTGTTTGTAGCCTGATAGTTCGTTCGAAAGGAGTGCAAGTGGCATCTTGATAGATCAAACAGTTGTTGAATTAGGCGAGTTGTAATTCCAGTCAAAAATTTTCTCAATTTTGTTTCAATTTCAAAGAGCAATATCTTAAAAGGTGATCTTGAATTTCAATTTTCTTTTCATCATTGGAAAGCGCACACTTTTCTTTACTAAAAAACGTTATTCTTATTTTTGAGACAAATCTAGTTTTAAGGGTGTATTACATATCAAAAATGTGTATGTCATTCTACGTGAACTCAAAAAAAAAAAGACACATAGACTTTAAAAGTTCATGTCAATTTCTTCTATTAAAATTTACAGGAGCTATTTTACTTATGTTCTGATGAAAAAAACCTTTTTTAGATATTTTTGAACTTTAGTTTTTGTGTGCGCATCCGTAAAAGCTCACGAAATGGCAAAAAATAAAGTTTCGTTTTTAAACTAACTTATTATCTTATAACTGCTATAAGAGCTTGAGTCTTTTAGAATGTGTTATTTTGAAGCTCTTGAAATAGAATTTCGGATGATATGTCACTTGGCAAGGTTGTAAGTCTTTAATATTTCAAGGTCATAAAAAGCATTTTCCTATTTTTCATCATTTTTCTTTATGGGCAAATTGCAATTATAGGCTGATTATCCAGACACATCCTCGGCAATATAAAGAATAGATTTTCAATTACTACTTATCATATTTTCAATTACTATTGTTATCATTTACATGACGGAAATAATTGCAATATTCAACTCTATCGAAAATTTTCGTTATTGTTTTTTAAAACAACGACTTTGCAGTCCCATTATACATATTTTTTATCACATACGCACTTGACATGGAATGACCCATTTGGAGCGATAACGATTTAATTTTTTTTTTCTAGAAATTATCTAAGCACCAAAAAAAAAAAAAGTCCCCTGGCTGTCCCAATCCAATAGTTTAACACTTAAAGACAATATTTCAAAAAAAAAACTATTAACACTACATAAATTTGGAAATTAATATCTAAAAATGGAATAATGCAACTATATCTTTTTATGGAATAAGATCTAGTTACGTATTTCTAAAACTTAAAATTTTCATGTAAATTCTGTCCGTATATTTTTCAAACAGTCCCCTGCCACAAACTCAAAGATCCAATAGAAAAAAAAATCTGTTACTCTTGCAAATGTTTTTTGTCATGAAGTTTAAAGTAATCGGTGTGAATTTGCTAAAATTGCTGAGAACGGTGTTAAAACGATACTTTGTTCAGTTTGAGAGCCACATTTGTGGTGAAAGTATGCATCAGGATCGTTGCGAGAAGTCCTCTGGGACGTGAGTTTATTAATGTCAGATAATTTAATTATGAAACATATTAGTTATTATGTCCACGATTTGCGCCTAAATTTACAGGTACTTTCGTAACTAATTATGTTCCAATAGTTTTGCTGATATTACGCTACAAAGAGAAAAAACAGTCACTTGGCACAGTCTCCTGCCTAGTTATACTAGGAAGGGGACTTACACCCTATCATGATTTATCAGAAAAACACAAAGTTCAATTGGCCCTCTTTCAAACCAAAGTAACTGCTTCATTTTCTGAGCAATAGTATTATAATTATACAAACATTTCAAAAAAACATAGCCGGACAGATTTCGTGTGAAAAATGACGAGTTTGCAGAGAATTGCGTAAAAAATATACAGACTGGATCAAAATATAAAAATACCTAGTTAAAGGCGTTTGCAAAGAAAAGACTGCTTTAGCTAAATGTGCGAATGCCCAAGCTGGTTTTAGTTAAAACTTATATTTTATTGACGAAGGGTGATTTCTCCCTTAATCTTAGTGCGATAAGAATAACAGAATATATTTCAGTGCATCTATTTTCCTAAACACTGTTTTTTTTTTTTTTAATTTGTCACTGGGCATGAAGTATATTATTTTCTGAAACCTATTATGGAGCAAATTTATTTTGTAAATATTAATGTTTAACTCATTAAGAGCTAAAACCGTTATTTTACGGGACACTTGTTATTGCTTTAAAATTTTCATTACTGGAAACAAACGGGAACATCATTGATTTGAGAGTTACTCATTCTTGAACAACGACACAAAAAATTTCTTCGCTTCTGGCTGATAGTGATAAGAGTATTTGCTGTTGGGATTTATTTTCTAGCGTCTTATCTAAGCAACAATTAAGTGTTAGAAAAGAAAAAGAGAACATTGGGGGATTTTGTAATACACATACTGGAAAATGAAACATACTAATGTTTATTAGATTTACAAATCAATTACAAATTTCTAAAATTATATTTGAATTTCGTGAAAATTCTGATACAATGTTTTGTGTAGCTGACGAAAAAAGTATTTTCTTACCTTTACTTTTCGAGACATTATTCTCCGATGATATACTATGATATATCAGAATGAAATGCAAAACAAAATGTTAAATGTTATCACTTACAACAAAATCTTAGTAATATAATGCAGCAAAAGACTCTTTTGTAAAGAGATAATGCATATTACAGCAGAGTTCCTTGTTCGTAATATAATAAAAATTTTGTACTTCTATTTATCGACGTAAATAAATAAATATTTACTTAGCTTCATTTTCACTTTGTTTGAAAATTTGAGTTTTGCTATTGATTTTCCTTTGAAAAACTTTCAATTATAAGAAAATTCTTAAACGAAGATTTAAATTTGTTATTGAACAATATTATTCCACTACATGCTGGCAAGCATTCTTATCATTTTGTTGTTTAATATATTTAAATTGAAAATCACACACAAAGGAAAGGGAATCTCTTAAACTACAAAATCAAAAAAAGTGTAAGTTTAAATATTGTAATGTTTTCTCTCATGTCTTGCCTTTTATGGCTAATGTTTGACAATTAAAAGTTTTAATGATTTTTAAAATCAACGATTATAGTCATATAGAGTACACGAAGTGATTTTGTAGCATTCTGTTCGCAAATAGTTTTACAGTCCAATAGTTCTGAAGAATATTTGAAGTTATCGTTTGGAAGCTTGAACGGTGATTCGAAGTTGTTGCAATCTCCCAACCTCTACGTTGTAGTATTCAATGCTATATAATACAGGGTGGAATTTAAAAGTGATGAGTCTTTGCTCAAAAAGATAGATGTATTGGGCTGATCGGTAAGACTGACTAATAGTTTTCAAAGCAGGCATCTCCTGCATCAATGCACTTCTCTAGAAGGCTTTTTCAGGACTCAAAGGCATCCCTGAAGTCCTATTCTGGAGTTTCTACAAGGGTTGCCTTGATATTTTCTTGGATGTCTTCAATGGAGTCAAACTGTTTTCCTTTCAATACTGACTTTAAAATCGGAAAAAAGAAGAAACCAGAAGGTGACAACCAGGGCTGTAGTAAGGATTGGGCACCACGGGAACGTTAGCTTCGACTAAACTCTTGGCACAAGTTTCTCGCAGACACTCTATTTCTTTAGCATTACCCTTATCAAAGGTACCCATTGAGAAGAGGCGCTGGGTAAAACTGCTAGAGACCGTACAAAAATTTTCTAAACGGTAACTAGTTTAATTTAAATCAATGAGTAAAAATTTTTATTTTCTGTTTTACATCTACTGTAAGAGTAAAAAACCATGATTAAAATCAAGCTAGATACAAGGCATAATGTATAATTTAGCCAAGAATTTCTCCTTGCCAATAGAATAGCAAACGCTGACCAGAAGAATGTCCAAAAATTCCAAGAATCTCTTCTAACGCTGTTACAGTTTCGCTTGGTTTAGTTTCCAAAGCATTAGATCAAGAATATGATAGATGTTTTAGATCATTTTTCTCTCATAGCGAACAATAATCCAGTTCTTTTCATACAATGACGTATTATTGATTACTTCTGGAATAAAAAAACAATCCCGACAAAACATTTAATTAAAGATAATAAATAATTTAGCTAAACTGAATGCTGTAAGAAATTTGTTTTTTAAATTATAATTATAAAAATGCAGCTTTCTTTCCTATATACGAGACACAAATTTCCACTTAAAACTATAGTTTTTAAGTACTTTGACTAATATAATGAACAAAATACAAATTAACGATGTGACAAAGTGGCTATTTTTCAAAGGACCTATGACGTAACTATTTTTCGCATGACTGTGTGCCAAACGTTCATTTAAACATTGGCACAATTCGACATACATATTTGCACTAATCTCCAGTCGTAGTAATGTAATGTGAGCCAAAGACCCAAAAAGATGATAGCTACATAGGTAAAGATCATTATCGGTGCGATGCTGTCGTAATGTAAGGCTCACGATCGGCAGATTTTTCAATTTTCACTTTTTTGGAATGTCTATCATCAATTGTACTTAGACTTCATTTTATAAACTTGCTCATTCTGTTTTCAATAAAAATAAAGTACGGAAGCAAAATCCCTACAAATTCTAACTGTTAGTGGAAAATCCAAAACGCGTTTCTTCAAATATCTCAAAACCTTTTTGAAGCACATACCGGGAGTTGCCTTTCCACTTTAATACTCAGAATATAAAGAACGCATTCGTTCTTTTTACAATTCTTTTCAGAGCAAGAGCAATACCTCGATATTACATCTAGTCTTTCATGTGCTACGATTACGGTGCGGATATCAATAGCATAGATATTTTTGAATCCCAGTTTCTTACCCGATAGAGGCACATTTCTTCAATGCGAAACTGTGTAAAGTTTCTAAATTTTTCTGAGGGCTTTCAGAGGAAAACCATTAGAGACACCCAAGGTGTCACTGATTTGCAATATGACATGAGAGCTGACGATTTTCTTTAACTCAAAATCCATCGACTGGCCGTCACGGGTCAGAAAAACTAAGGCATCGAAGACCAGAGCTTTCCCACCTCGCCAATCATCCGACGTATTTGCAATATTGAGGAATTGTTTTCATTGTTTCTGTTCCGTAAATAGCCATTGCTAAGAGTCATTAAATACTCTTCCAGTAGATAAATCTTGACCAGACACATTTTCTTAAGAATGCACAAACTAGTTTTAAACTGTCATCACACATATGTTTCTGTCTATGTGTTCCTTTTATAACTGAGATATTGAAGTGTGTTTCCATTTTACATACTACATTTATATTTGATGGTAGTTATGGGATTTTCACAGTTGTTAGATAAAAATTGTCAGTTGACAGATTACGCTATTATCTAAGGAAACATGTACTTAACCCTTTATGCCCAGACGGGACTCAGAAGTCCCACTTATAATAATTTAGTATTATGAATATTAAATAGCTAGAATCGTGCTGAAGCTTTAAAGTACCCCTCCTTGTACTTTGCTGAGTGTCCGACAAACGGTACCTGCAATCGGAAACAGTTTTCTTAGAGGCCCTAAGGCGTAGGGGGCCTTTGACCCTAGCGAATTTCAACATTTTTATACTCGGTATAAGTGCTGATTGATGTGTTTTCAAAAAAAAAAAAAAAACCGAAAAAATACATAAAAATTCATTGATGAATTAATTTGGGACATACAGAGTTAAGCGACAGTACTTTGCTACCTTCCTTGCCATAATCCTCTTGTACTCAACATATTATAATGACAGTTGTTTTTTGGCATTATGGTTTATCAGCAAGCTTAGGTGACTCTTTATATAGATACTACCTTGTTTACCAGAGCATTGTTAATTATACGAGTGTTTAAAAACATCGTATATTAATCTGTAATGAAATAACTTTATTTGAGAACTTGTTTGAAATTTCGCAAAGCATAACTAAATTTCCTTCTTAACTCTATCCTCAAATACAAGTTAAGTTATGATTCAATGTTACAAGTGGAGAAAAATTTACTTATCATGGCATTCTTAAGATTTCACGAGCTACAAGTACAGATAATAGAAACAAATGGTATACTTTCTGCTTCCGGTAATTATACTGCTTAATTACATACCATTTAACATCATTCATCATTAATGTGTATCTAATTAGCTTCATGATATAATATTCATGCTGCAGAAAGTGAAATGAATCTGAGCAATTTTTAAAAATTCATTTAGGAGCGAATATGTTTGAAAGTGTAAAAGAATAGGTGTTTCACAACTGTCTGAATCTTAAGCCTAAGACAAATAACTCTGTCCTCAGTAATTACAATAGTTGTTAGATAAAGCTCGGATCAAGAATTTTTTAATTTTGATTCAATTTTGATTACAGTTTTTGGGGACCTATTTTTATTTTGTGTTGATTTCAGTTCAGATTGTTTTTAAATGTTGTTTTGGCTGAAAAGCATGATTATTTATATCGTACGGAAAGTCAAAGTTTTAGGTCACTTAAAAAGTACCTCAATCGACAATTTTTTAGCAATATATCAATATTTACATAAACGATGTTCACGAGGAGAAAGAGAAATTATCTTTATAAAAACCGCTGTTGCGAATGAATTTTCTCTCTCATACAAGTTAATAAGTAAAGCAACGTGTAAAGGAAAAATACCCTCCCCCCATGTTAAATGTATAGATTATTCTCTTGAAATATAACTATTTTCATGCGAGGTAACTCATATGGAACTTAACCCATTAACCGCCGAAACTCGAAATCATTTTTTGTTTTTGATAAAAATCATAAAAGTTGTTATTTTCAGCCCATACAATACTATTATGCTGCAAAAAGAGCAAAATTTCACTTACATTTAGAAATATAGGGTGTTGCGTTGACGCAACGTCAGCGGAAAAGGGGTACGGATGCGAAGTAGTTTTATTTGATACAATTCAGCAGTTTTAATGCGTTTTAGCCAGGTAAAATTTGTATGAGCTTTGATATGGTTTTGAAACGTGCAGAGAACTTCAGAAGAAAGTGAAATTTATTGTTAAAAATAATATAATTTTGTTTAATAAATTTTAAATTTAACAAAAACTAGATTAGCCAAGGTCATATATAATAAACTTCGTTGCAATCGGGCAATAGCACAAGCATTGCAACAATAAACAGTTTGACAATGGCAATGGGACCGTAGTCAGCCCCATCAGGAAGGCGTCGGACTCGTAACCGGAGGTTCCCGGGTTTGATCCTAGCCGATCAAAGATCCATCGTCTTTACTAATGGTGGCTGGGCGACTTAAAATAAGGGTCATGGTCACAAAGTCCTCCAAGTGAAACGATACCTCTGGCGGTACTAGACCAGGGGTTTGCTCGGCCCTTGGTCTGGTTCAAAAGAACAGAGCGCTCGGAGCTAAATCGAACTTCCAACTTAATGGTGCTCGTAAAAACGGAAGCCGTTCTTTTTCCAACTTGAATCGGGTAGATCTGTCTCTGGCTCGGGTACCCGAGTGGTTTCAGAAACAAGAACGCAGTGGCAATACTTACACCGTAGCCTTTTGTTATTTCTAAATATTGCTGTAAAATGCCCCCGAGGTACTGGCATTGGTAAACTGAATTTGCTTGGCCGTCCTGTAGCTGAACTTTTCGTCTGTGTATATTTATCAAAGTGGGGAGGGGGGGGGGTGCTGTAAAACATAAAGTGCAACCTCTCTTCTAAAATCCAACAGTGACTTTCTATGTTTCCTTCTTCAGCCTTAAAAGTTAGCCTTGAAAGTGTCCAAGCATTTGTTTGTGCAACATCGAAAAATCACTTTTTCTCTCGGTCTATAATTCTATAATTTGAAACTTGACTATCGCACAAATCAACATTACCAATTTTCATGTTACATTGCTCAATGATACAAGGCTGAAGAACAGAAACCTTTTTCTTCTGAATTCTAGAGTAGCGAGAAACGTTCTTTACAGGCTCAATGTTACCGTAAGTAGAACCTCGAATCATCAGCAGCAGAGTTTTTATTTATTTTTATTTTTTTTCAAAAATCTGTTCTAATGCTTCTTTAACTAAGATATCGTGTTCTGGTCATTTCAAAACGCGGAGACGAAAAAAAAAAAGCTTGCAGAGTCAAAACGCACAGAATAAAAATGAAATCGATGCTTTCGGAAAAGCAGTTGAGACAGAGAGTCTGACTACCCCTTTTCCGCTGACGATGCGCTCGCGCAACACCTGCTTTTGCTTTCCTTCCCTCCCCCACAGAATCAGTTTCTGAGTGGATTTTTTTTATAAAAGTGACCTTGACTAAGAGTATTTCACATATAAACCCAAACTTTTTTTCATTTCTAACTTTTTTGATTGAAAAATAGATCACAAATTTGAGCAAAAAAAAACTATGTTAGAACCACAATTTTTATTACATATAATAAAAAATGTTTGAGTCAATTTTTTTACGAAACATGTTTCTGTCGTTGTTCTTAAACCTAAAACTGAAATCGATACAAAAATTAGTTAAATAGCGAATTTTTTATGATTTTTTATAATGACCGTTGCGTCAACGCAACACCAGCGGGTAATGGGTTCACAAAGATAAATAGCAATATATATTAGGTTCATTTCTAGTTTGACACTTAATGTAATTACTCATTTAAAGTGCTTAAATATATATTCACTGAGTATAGGGGAGAAGATTTAAAAGAAGTAATATTTTGAAAAAAGTTATAATAATCTTAAAGAATTACGATGAGCAAAACCCAAATTGGGAAATAATAATAAGCGTCCCTTTTTTTTCACGCTTCTACACGAATTACCTCTAATTCAACTATCTATACCTCTAATGGTATTCGAAATTCTCAAATTTTAAAACAACTGCTTTTATCGTAAAATGATCATGAACCGCGTGTTGAAAAAAGAAATAGAATGCCATGTGACGAACGTGGAGGGGGGGAGGGGGTTAAAGTGCCGCCTCTTTATAAACCGACAATACTTTTTACTGTGTGAATGCAATTTTTTGGACAATAGTTTCAATTCTAATTGATTCTATCACTCTTTTACATTCAAGTTCTACTATACATTTACAACAAAATAATATGAGAATCTGTTTTATGGATTCTGTTCTAAAAAGAAAAAGAACTCGTTTGTATTTTTTTAAACGCATTAAAAATGCTTTTTGATAACAAATAACTTCAAAAACTATTTTGCACAATTTGCCTTTTTAAATAAAAATTTAAAAGCACGCTGTTTTTCGCAACTAAAACATGATGTTTTTTCATCATCGCGTTAAAATTAGTTAAACTAGATAAACATGTAAGCAATAACTTGTAAATATATTTTATTCTTATCAGTTACGTGATACGTAATTTGTTAATAAAAGTGCCATCCAATTTCAATCTATAATGACGAACGATTTGTCTCCCACGCGTCGTCTGACCCTGCGTCTGACTCCTGTTGATATATGATGTCTACGACATGAATCGATACATTCGGCAGTTAAGCACAAAGGATGCACAAGTTGGCCATTCTTTTGGATAAATCACGTGATACATGGTTTGTCCATAATACTTCAAGCAATAATCATTTGTGGCTAGTTAAAGTTAGTGGCGATTTACTTTTCTGCTGACAGTATACGTTGTCAGACATTTCGTATTCAGCTTTAGATATTGAAATTATAAATGTTTTACAGCATTAACTGTTCAAATCATGAAGTGTTATAAAATGTAGTTCTGAGTGATCATATGTTTAAAAAGTAACTCTTAAAAATCATAAACTTTGAAATGTGAATTTAATTTCACTTGACTTTTTCTTCGACCAGTATTTTCCATCTATAACAGATTAGTAGAAAAGCCAATAACAGTTTTGTTGTTGCTGGCAACTTAACAAAAAAAAAAAAAGTTCAAAAACATGGCTGCAGAGTCACAGGCTTTCAAGTTTTATGAGTCGTTCATTTTCCTTTCGCAATTTAGAATAAATTTGCGACAAATGTTTTAGAACGAACGATGTTAGTTTGTAAATAATGGTGTCGGGACATTCCGTCAAAAGTACTGCTTTTAGTCTTTGAAGTTGATGGAATGAGCAAAAAATTAACCAGGGGAGTAGAAAATATTTTCATTCTCTCAACAGTTCATTTATTATTATTATTTTTTTAATGTAAGATTTCTAAAACAAAGTGAATTCTCGTATAAAGTCACAAATGAAGAAACTTTGATATTAAGACCGGAAAAAAAGAGAAAAGATAGAAGCTCAGCGCACTTAGTACCAAATTAAGAATATAGGGAAATAGAGCAAAACAAATATAACTTGACCAAACATTAATCCTAAAATAATAGTCTAATTAGGGCACATACATTTCGAAAGGTTGAATACACGTACTTCGGGTTGTCAAGGGACTCACTTTTTAATTCAAAAAAAAAAAAGTTTTGGACGTAAATTAATCCGAAAATGCCCCCCCCCCCCGAGCAAATATGCATCCAAAAACTCATAATATCAAAATGAACTCTTATTAGGCTGAAACAACTGCCTGCAATATTCAACAGTATTTGTATTTTGATTACATTGCTGTTTTAAGGTTACTTTGTTGACGTTAAAATAATAATGATTTTTTCTTTTTTTTCTCCTTTGGCTTATTTTTATATCATACTTTTAAGGAATTACAGTTGAATTACAACTAAAATTGAGTATTTTTTCTGCGGTATCAATTTATTACTGAATACCTTTTAATTTTCTAACAAGTGCAAAGCCGTGCGGGTACCGTTAGTAGATAATAAAAACCTTCAATTTCATTAAGGTTTTGTCAGAGTTTTGACGGATTTTTCAATATTTATTTAAAGCAAATAAAAGGGAATTTGCAATGCGTATTTATTTACTAATTTAATTTTCATTTAGGTTTCAAAAAATTGTCAAGAATTCTCAAGCCTCAATTTCTGTTTAAAAGAAATTTATTCAAAAAGTTTTAACTTTTAGTTAATCCTTATTGTATTTTACAATATATATATATGCGACGGTATCAAAATCTCGATGCGAAGTTTAAAAACTCGCATTTCTAATAAATGTATGAGTTCGCAATTTCAGTACCTACAGTTTTGTAAATTGCGATAAATAAACAATTATATGTTATATTTTTTGTAAATTTAACTGAGAATTTCAATACCGGATTTTGTCTCTTTTCTAATTTACATATTTTACAAAATACATAATGTGCAAAACTTTTTTTTTTATTCAACAAAGTAATTACCCATTACACATTGTTTGCTATTTATTTATCCTTGAAATCTCAATAAATGAAATGGTTTCCTTTTTTTTCGAAACACACGCAAAGAATACCATTAAATGAAACCATTGCTTTAATGCATAAGAGAATAAATTACCAAGAACAAGTCAATTAATTTTTTAGAAGCCTTAAATTAATCCTGTTTTTCTTTTTGCCGCTAAAAAGGGATTAAACTATTTCAGGAAACAAAGCAGATCTCACACTGATAAGAATCTTTAATGAGAAGTAAACTTTTGAGAATTGGCAATTAAATAGCTATTACTTATAAAAGAATTTTTTAAACACTTGCTCGATCGTAACTTAACCAAATGTGTCAAATTCATTCAATCTGTGGATTAGATTTTATCCCATTTGTTTTATAAATTCCGCAAGCGATTTCTAGTAAGCAATATTTAAAAAAAAGTCTTAACTTAAGCCAAGAACTTAACATTGGTTTTTAGAAAATGACAAATTAAAAGGCTAATTAAAAAATATAAATAAATAAAGGGCTCGATCATTTTGGTTTTGCAATGGTTTTTGTCACAGCCTGCAACGGTTTTAGTTATTACTATTTTTTTTTCTTTTTTTTTTTTCAATTTCCTCATTTTACAAACTCAAATTAGAAAAAAGAGTAAGTGAAACTTGAAGAATTTTCCAAAAATTCGTTTTTTTTTTTAAATATTTTATTTGCGAGATAATTTCAGTTGCGTGAACTTGCCACATGCTAATCTTGCAGCTTAGTTCAAAGTATTGTTGTTTTTTTTTTTTTTAATAAATTTTATGGGACAAATGTTTATTGTCAATCGCAGATGATATACATGCTGAATAACTACAAAGCCATGTACAAAATACATATTAATGCATCCAATTATGAGAATGATAATAATTTGTCGGATAGTGAAAGCGATAATTGTACCTGTAGAACCAGGCTTTTTTGTTATGAAAAGCATTTCATTCATTCATTTATTTTGAAACATTTGATTGTTAAAAAACTATATCAAAGGGAATGAAAGACAAAATGTTTTTATACATTTTCTGATTACTTAAATCAAACTTTTTCTTACTTCTCTGCTTGTGGTAAGTTGTAAAGAAGGTAAAAAAAAAACCATAAATAATTCACAGACAAAGTGTTGCGTATAAGAAAACTTAGAACAAAGACGAAGATGAAAGAAGATGGGATCGTTTTTTTTACCTGTAAACAAAAAGGAAAAAATAAGGCAGAAAAAAGTAAAAGCAATATCGATGTTGTTAATGGTCCATATGTAATGGAAGTAATTTAAAAACCTTTCTAGACTTTAGTTAGGAAAAAAAAAATACTTTTTAGAAAATTTAAAGAAAAGTACAAAGAAGAAGATAGATCATAAAATAAAGGACAAGTTGAATGAGGAGAGGAAGGAAAAGAAGGTAGGGAAGTAATTATAAAAATGACAGAGAAAGGAGAATTTCTTCTTCACTTCAATTTCCTGAGTCATTTTATTTTCTTCTCTAGTTTTTATATACGCCGTAGCTATTAAATGAATGTCATGTAATTGTAAATACGTTACATTAAAGGCAAAGTATTGCTCTTAGTGTAATAGTATTTATTAAAAGGGTTTTAGCACTTAACTTTTTCTTTCAGCGTACGCTTTCGTCATGCTACACTCACTATAAATGCGTACCATTAGTAAATTATCTAATAGAAGAAATTTTGTAAAATGGGGAAATCTGCTATTAGAACTTCATTGTAATGTTTGAATTTAACTCCTAGCTAATCAAAAGCGAAACTGTCTGATATATGTGTGCTTCTTACTTCTATTAACACAACAAGGAATGCTTTTATATGTATATTCGAGTATTTATATCAATAACTGTTATTTTAAAGCGTAATTTGTAGCCTGGTTATTTTTCTCTTATTTAAAAGCAAAACATAGATGCAGCTGATTTTTTGCTGAGTGCATTGATTAGAATGAGTAAAAACGAATACTTTTTCTCGCGTTAAAAAAAAAAAAATAAATAAATAAGGTAAATACAACGTGCTTTATTTATTAATGCACTTTTTAAAAGTATGTCTTTTATGTT
>JAXGGA010013766.1:0-34151 GCA_038373865.1 Uloborus plumipes
TGTTTTAACCATAAAATCCATAATAAAGCTATGGTAAAACTTTGCGATCGCAGCGCCCCTGAAGATAATAACCGATTTTTCTCCAATTTTGCACAAAAGCTAACTATCACCAAAGACAACTTTTGGCAACTATTAGAAGTTGATCTGAAAATCTTTTTATTTTTCGCCCCACCCTATTGTACAGTACTAAACTGAAATTGCTTATTTTACAGTAATAAACTACAAAATTTCTAATTTTGCAGTTTATTACTGTGCATTTTACAAGTTTAAACTGGAACCTCTGCTGCCAGTATAACACTGTTGTTTTTACAGTATAATGCAGCTAAATTTTACGGAAATAAACTGTATTTCCTACATTACAGTAAGAAACTGTAAAATTGCTAGTTTTGCAGTTTATTACTGTGCGTTTTACAGTTTTAAATTGGAACTTCGGCTGTCAGTATTATACTGTAAAAACGACTGTTTATGTTTTGCAGTGTAGCGATTAAACGGTGCCTAACTCACAAGTAAATGACTTGCGGACACAAAAGAAAACTTAATTTTAAACTTCTACGTTATCACACACAGAAATGGAGCAGCGTAAATGTACTAGTTTAAGTGTTGAAAATTTCTAAAACTCCAAAAAATACTAATCGTAATTTTCAAGGAAAAATACTTAAAAGTACACATTTTATTTGATTTCCATTATTTGCGGCAAAGAACACTAAATTAGATGTGAATTTCTGATTATAAACGGATGCTTTGCATTTTTAATGACTAAGAACATACGGAACAGTATTGAAATGTATTATACAAGGATTACTGATGAAACATCTTAGAAAAAAATAAAAAAACAACGAGGAAAAAAAAGCGAAATACTTATTTTTCTTTTTTAAAGTGAATTATTAAGCTATTTAAAGTAGATTGTATGATTTTCATCCCTTTTTATCGTAATGAGGCTAGTTTTTGAAAGCACAAAGCTGCGTTCTTCTCATTAAAATCTGAAAGTTTACAGTCAAATAGCAGCAGTCTTTTGATATGCTTAAGATAAATATGATTTTTTCCCCTTCATTTACTTTGAGAAGTGATGTCTGACTGAGTACAAAATCTCAGCGCCATTTACTTTAATCTTTCGATAAATATTTATAAGAAAGCAATGATAAAAAATATTCTTAAAAAGTGGCTGAATTTTCCGGTGATTCATTTCAAAACTAATAACTGCTTATTAGCATTTTTGGATTTTTTATTTCCATTTGACTTTGGTGTAAAGTAAAGAAGGATTGATTTTAACGCTCAAACATTTAGTTTCTTTTTTTCAATTGCTTCGTACTTTTAGCATGTATTCCTTTCCTTGAGAAAAATATTTATAATTCATTTAAATGACTGTGTATTAGATTGATTCACTTACATTTAACCATTCTAACACACTGGCAAAATTGGAACCTCTTACTCATATAAAAAGATGGTGCTCAAAGCTCAAATGGTTTTTAAGTTTCGGTGATTTCCACTGTTTGTTGGTTAATGTACTGGAATTTGAAGCCAATGTATTTGAACATATTTTATGTGATTTAGGCACTAAGAATGTACTGTAAGTGAATTTTTAGTTTTATCTTATTAATACGCTTTTATTAGTTTCACATGTGGGTTTGTTTGTATATATGTAACCCTAAATAAAAAACGAAATTTTCCTCTTTTACAAATATAAAAGTAATATGTTTAATACTATTATAATAACTCAAGGCTAAACTACATTACATTTTGATGTATTATAAATGTTTCAGTTTGTATGTAACTCTGGGTAGAGCCGCTATATAGACAGGCCGACGCATCAAGATTAAGTTTCACCACTTTGGATCCAACTTATAAACTTTTACTTTCAATTTTTAGCCTACTTTCCTGTTAAAAATAAAAGAAAGACGAAAAAAGTATTAAAATTGGCTTAATGCATCTAAAAAATATCGCCAAGTCCAAAAAATATCGCCAAGTTAAAAAAAATATCGCCAAGTCCAAAAAATATCGCCAAGTTAAAAAAATAAAAAGGTAAAATGAATATCGAAAAATTAAAAATTTGAAAGTAGGGTATTGAGATGGGGAATTTGTGTGTCGGTCTGTCGGTCTGTCGGTCGGTCTGTCTGTCTGTCCCCCCCTAATAACTTTTGAATGAATATTCCGATTTGGACAAACTTTTTTTTGTTGGAAAGATCTCGGCGAGTACAGCTCATTCCCATATTTGATTTTTCGATTTGAACAATTTTTGGTTCAACTTTGAGCCGTTCAAACAACCTGTCCCGCGATGCTAACTTTTTAATTAACAGTCCGATTTGAACAAACTTTTTTTTGTTCGAAAGATCTTTTCAAGGATACTTCATTCCTGTATCTACATTTTCGATTTGAACAATTTTTCGTTCAACATTGAACCGTTCAAGCAACCTTTCCCCCCTAATAACTTTTGAATGAACATTCCGATTTGAACAAACTTTTTTTTGTTGGAAAGATTTCGGCGAGTACAACTCATTCCCATATTTGATTTTTCGATTTGAACAATTTTTGGTTCAACTTTGAACCGTTCAAACAACCTGTCCCGCGATGCTAGTTTTTGAGTGAACAGTCCGATTTCAACAAACTTTTTTTTGTTCGAAAGGTCTTATCAAGGATACTTCATTCCCGTATTTACATTTCCGATTTGAACAATTTTTCGTTCAACATTGAACCGCTGAAGCAAGCTTTCACCCCTAATAATTTTTGAGTGAACAGTCCGATTTAAATAAACTTTTTTTTTGTTCGAAGGATCTCAGCAAGGATACTTCATTACAGTATTTAAATTTTCAATTTGAACATTTTTTCGTTCAACATTGAACCGTTCAAGCAACCTTTCCCCACCTAATAACTTCTGAGTGAACCATCCGAATGGAATAAACTTTTTTTTGTTTGAAAGATCTCGGAGAGGTTCATTCCCTTATTTCGATTTTTGGTTTGAACCATTTTTCGTTCAATATTGAACCGTTCAGAAAAAAATTTAACATTAGCGCCTACGGGGAATTTAAGTTGAATGTTGATCCTGGAACTTAAAGTCGGATTTCCTTCAAACTAACTTTGTAAAAAAATGGTTTTGATAAATAATGTTTGTAAAGTACTTTTCTGAATAATCTTCTGTGAGGACTCTGATTCCGACTCCGACTCCACAAACATGGCGGAAATGCAGGCTCAGAAAAAAATGACTGACTGTGCTGACGATTTTTTGTTTATTTATTCATTTGTGTTATTTTATTTATTACTATTATTTTTTTTTTTGGCAGACGATTTTTTTTTGTAACAAAAGTATTTCATTCACGAGGGCATTTTATTCTTTATTTATATTTAACAACTGGCAACGGTTTAAAAGTGAAAATCGAGACATTTTATCGACGGACGAGCTTTTTTTCCTTTCTTTGATAAAATGTGTTTTGATGTACTTTGTACTTTTAATTTTTTTTTTTTTTTTGAAAACGATTGAGGAATTTTTCTACGGAAGAACTGTAACAGTTACATTCTTTAAAAGGTGCGACAAAACTTCATTTATTCATTTATTTACTTTTTATGTCTCTATTTCATCTGATGAGAGGGGTATATTTTGCTTTTAGAAATCAGCTTTAAGTGCTAAAAAGGTATGTTTGACATAATGTTTAGTCTCAGATGATCAAGAGAATAATGATCAGATGCTAGAATGCCGAATTCGATGTACGGGAAAGTAGGCTCGTTTAGTTCTTGACAGAACTTCTTGTTCATTGTTGCGGAGCTAGGGTTACCAAAAAAAGTTTCGGCGCATTGCTCAGCTCTGCCAAATCCACGTGTCGCTAATAATTGTTCACAGTGAAAAATTACCATAACGCGATACCTTGCCAGAAAACTTGATGCTCCGGCCAACGCCTCCTAAATACTAAATGCCTGAAACTTCCCGGTTTTTAGCACAGAGCAAGATTTCATTCTAGGTTCACGATACACTGCCATCTAAAGGGATTTCTTCGAGAAAGAGAAATTAACGATTGGTTCATTTCTAAATTTAAATTTAAAAATCAACCAATTAAAAAATTTAACTCGAATATTGTTTAGATCCATCGCCAATAGTTGAAAAGTTCCCTTGGTTCACGATACACTGCCATCTACCGGAGTTCTTCCAAAAATTAACGATTGGTTCATTTCTGAACTTAAATTTAAAAATTAACCAATCGAAAAATAACAACGACATCATCGGATTGCCGCAAGGTGGCGTTTAATGTTGAACCCATCTCTACGGTAGCGATGCAAATGTTATAGGCATTTAGTATTTAGGAGGCGTTGCTCCGGCTCGTCTATATAGGAACCTTAACTCTGGGTACAAGATAAAATTCACCTTCTTTGCAAACATAAAAGTTTATTTATTTGATACTAAAGGCTAAACTATAATTACATGTTGATGTATTATAAATGCATATATAAACTTGGCGGATATTCAATAGTTTTGAAAATTTGAAGGAAATCAGTTAGAGTATCATAAATTTATAGTTTAATTAACTCTAAAAAAGTATATTTTAGTTTTTATTTAAACTGTAATGTGATTATTTTTATTTCTTTGTTCGAAAGTCTTTTAACATCGAATGCTTTTTTGCTTCAATAGGGATAGCTTTTTGTTTTCTTCAACAAATTTAAAACTAAACTGATCAACATGAATATTCAAAATTTTCTGTTTAATTCTTAAATTAGCTCTGAGCACTTCTCTCAACAGTGTCATTCACCAATCTTTTATATTATGCTTGCATTCTTTAGGGGGAGAGTGGAGTTGCTTTTTCACTAATGACAGTATAAATCCAGATAAATTCTACAGAAAACTATTAATAGACGCTCCACTGGGTGCTAAATATCTGGGGAATAACTGAGTTCGGGTAAAATATTCAAAAGATATGAACTAGCGGAACTGGGAAAAACGTGATTTTCCACTAAAATCACGTTTTTCAATATAAAATCTCCTTGAGTTAAACCCAGAGAAAAATGAATGAACGCGAAACACAGACAAATTGTAACTATAATGAATACGTCGCTCTAAAACGCTCTAAATGAATATTAAAAACACAGAGCTAGACTTATTCTCGTCGCCATGGTAGTATGACAAATCAGAGGAACATCAACTATGTTTAAGTAAAAGCAATAAGTGATTGTGACAGGTTCGTCATTTCCAGATATTTTGGGGAGGAGGGAGGGATGACCATACAATTTTATATTTAAGTAAATTACGTCACAAAGAGCCCCCTAGTGGTGATACTCAATTTGGTTAAAAAGTGCATATACGACTTTTGCTTTTACCAGTATAAGCCTAACCCGCCCTATTTTTATGGCCTTACTCTGCCCTATTATCCTTTTGGCTTATACTCCATAGCTGCATTCGTTATGTACGATCTCTATCCATCCGTTTCAAGTGGTCCTTTCTATTATATCTATAGTTCTTTCTCTTATATGTTATTGAGATAACTTTCAGTTTTTTTCTTATGTTACCATTCCTTATTTTTCCCAATATGTGACGTTCTTTCACACTCCTTAGGAATTTCATCTCTGCTAGCTGTATTTCTCTTTCATTACTCCTTTTGATGACCAAGCTCCGTGCAATCGAGTTTCTGTTTCCATTGTTTTGGAAAACTTCGGTATAGCTCTTTTTATAGTACCGCAGATGTATTGAAGCTTATCTATTAATGCTGTATTAATGATTCCAATGCTACCGGTAAGTTGTTGAATTTTTTCTAGCAGTCTTTGGGTAATTAATTTTGAGTAGGAGGATTTCAAAAACCACAATCAAATTGATTAATTAATTTTTTTTAGTGTTTTACTCTTTAGTTTCAAATCACGCCCGAGAAAAACATTTTAAATCAAAAAAATAAAATGTAAAATACTTTATGTTTGGTAATTAAAATGAATTATCACTGCTTTTATCACTACACTCACAGTTCTAGCTTCCTTGATTCTAATATAGCTTTGGATTCATTGGAGATATGTATATACGGAATAGAGTACATGATAGGGCTGCGACATCGATGTCGATGTTTTGGAAACATCGATGTTTTTGCTAAAACATCGATGTTTTTACCATCGATGTGTGTGGGTCGATGTTTTCTCAACATCGATGTTTTGGGTTCGATGTTTTTTCGATGTCGATATTTTATAATCCAGCAAAAAAAGCTTGATAAAAAGATGCGATATGCAGACGTATTAAGAAGTTTCCATCCTTAATCAGAAGTTTCAGTAATAATCTCATTAGAAAACATTTTCTATGATTTTTTCGATGTTTTGCTCTCGATGTTTCTAAAACATTTCTGATTTGCTTTCGCCATTTTTCTTTAATTTTATTTATTTCATTATTATTTATGTGAATGTTTTATGTTTCAGCAAAAAAAAATCATCAAGATATGTGGTCAAATGTTATATCGTTAATCAGCCGTTACACTATCAATCTCGTTAGAAGACGTTTTTGATAGTTACCATCGATGTTTTAAGGTCAATGTCTTTTGATGATCACTGTTTCGCGTTCGATGTTTTTTTTTCTTTCGATGTCTGTTTTACACTTCAGCAAAAAGCAACAAAAATATGCAATAAAGGAGATTCATCTTTAACAGTTGCAATATCTATCGTATTGAAATAGTTTTTTTTTTTTTTTCAAATTACTACCGATGATTTACGATCAACGATTTTTAAACGTCGTTGTTTCTGTTTTGCTCTAGAATTTTTTTTCGATAACGGTGTTTTACATTTCAACAAAAAAAGTTTCATAAAAATATGCGATATCATACCGTTGATGTTTTCCAGGAGAGAAAAGATGAATCTAATTGAGCGATATAAAGATTCGCAATGTATTGGGAAGTTACTGTATTACTGAACATTTAAATGTGTCAGTAATTTTTATAAAAAAAGATCGATGTTTTGAAATATCGATGTTTGAAAACATCGATGTTTTTTGGTCGATGTATCAATACCATCGATGTCTTAATTTCGAAACATCGATGTCTTGAAACATCGATGTTTTGCCTTCGATGTCGTACCCCTAGTACATGAACATTTAAAACTCTGTTCGTTCAATATGCTAGTTAAAAAAACATTGGAAACAAAGATTAAACCTATGTAACTAGATTTTGCGCTTAAAAAAAGAAATTATGCAGTTTGAATGTTCCATGGTTATTCGCTGCGACTACTGGTATTGCTAGCCAAATCAATTCACTGTCTTTTCTTTTTGGGAGTTCCCACAGAAATCAATGCGCAATGCTTTCTTTTAGCGTATTAGGCACACAAATACATTAGCAATAATTTCATTTTGCGTATTAAGCCAGCAAATAAGGTCGCAATCTTTTCTTTTCGTGGACTAGGCAAACGAGAAAATGTGCAATCTTTTCTTTCCGCGGGATCTGCAAATTAATGCGCAATCTTTCCTTTTTATGGACTATGTAGGTGAATCATTGCGCAATCTTTTCTTCTCGCAAAACTAAGCAGGCAAATCAATGAAAAATGCTTTCTTTCCGTGGACTAGGCAGACACAGTCCGTGCAAAGCAAGGATTGGACATTGATTTGTGCACTAGTACAGAGACATGAATACTGACCTGGATTTGAGATAAATTGGTTATGATGGGATAACTATCGATTTGGATTATTATATCAATTCCTTACTATTGGAAAATGGAATAAAATGATTCTTATTAAATTTATGGCATGATACTATTCAATAGCAATGATTAATATTTTGACGCTCCATTGCAACACATTATTTAGGGTCCTTTAAAATAAAAAAATGCTTATTGATTTTTTTCTCTTGTTTGAATGACGATATAAATAAAGTACTTACGAAATTTCAAACTAAAGTATTTGTGCCGGAAAAAATAGAAGCCTCGCAAAATTAACATGAGCTTGATTATTCTAATATGAAATATTTCGTGTAACTTTAACATGTACGAATTAAAAGTTGCAGTAAAACCAATACATACAATGTACATACACATTTATTCAAATACTCACATCCATACAGAAACGTAGTTACAAAAAATGTACCATTAACGATTTCCTCTAAGCTTGGTCATAGAATTGTGTCTGTAGCACCCTAAATTGCTTTTCCGATGCTATGTCAATTACAGACATCAGACCATAATGCCAAACCATAAATACAAGTGTTCTAATGTATCTTCACATTCAATGGGTATTGAGGATTATTTGTAAGCAATATAAAAAAATATTTCCGCAATTAAATATAGTTAACTAATAACATAACAGGATGTATATTTTGACTACAGTAATCTACGTATTATAGAGATTAGAAACTACTCGTTATGGGAGTAATAGTTAACATGTTTTGTAATACAATGTCTGGATAATAACAACCGCAGAAGTATTTCTTCATCTATACCTAGAAATGAAATACCAAATGAAGTGAAGTGTAAGAGACGTAATTGTCATGTCTTCAATTTGCAAGAGCCGTATCTAGGATACCATTTATTCTTGCCTTACTTCGGTAGGAAAATACCTTTCTAGATTGTTTCTAGTGATAAGAGTCCAGCATCTACATATTGGGTCATTCAAACAGTCTTCACGCTTTTTTCGTGAGTTTTTGAGTAAGAATTTTTTATTTGAAAATTAGCTTTAATCTAAGTGCATATGCTCATTATTATTTATGACCTTTAGCTATGCCCTTCGTAGCTGCATAATTTCATTGGTGTAAAACTTCTGAGGTTTATCGGCGAAAAACTTAACCAAGTGATTTTCAGCGACTGTTCAGTTAGCCAATTTTTGGCCATCAAAAGAATTTTTCAGACTGAAACTAATGATATTCAAAATTAGCAAGATCCGGCCTATACGTTAGATGCACCATAAGTTCATAACCAAGTTTCTTCGATTTATTCTAAGCCATCAAAGATGAGTGTGGCTTAGCATTATCATGGTGGAACACAACTCCTCTTCTGTTGGCCAATTCTGGTCGCATTTTCTTGATTGCTTCATTAAAACAGTTGAGTTATGCCCAATAGAGGACAGAATTTGCTGTTGCGCCAGTTTGTATCAGGTCATTATGAGCAATGCCCTTCCATTTCTACGAAACACCTTTGTACCGTCAATCTTGGATTTGAAGTCGTTTGTGGTAGGTCACAACCCTTTACCGAGATCGCATGCATTTCATTGTCTCGTATCTAATCCATTTTTCATCTCCTGTAATAATTTGCTTAAAAAAGAATCGATTTCGGATCTCCTTAGAAGCGTTTTACTGATGGTAGCTCTGTCGATCAATTTTTTTTCGGTAATTCTTGTGTCACACAAACATGGGGCTTCTTTGAGCAACCTGTTGTTTTCACAGGATCCCAAACTGTTATGTGGTTGATGTTAAGTGTCTCCTCCATCTTTTAAATGCTTACGTGTTGGTCCCGCTAAACAAGTTGAAAAACTTCATCGACTTTTTCAGTAAATAGCCGACTAGAGAGAGATGTATCTTTGACATCGAAATTTCCGAAACGGAATAAAGTATACCTCTTTTAACTACGCCGTGCACTCATTGCATCCTTCATAACATTTTTAAAAACATCGGCCGTTCTTGTGGCGTTCTTATCTTTTTTGCAGTGAAAAAGCATTACCCATCGTATTTTTCAGATATTTCAGTTATTTTTAAAGTACTATAACTTTTTACTCGATTGGCGAAATACTTGAACGTGGTCACAAAAAGGTAGCCTGAAATGCCACCTTTCAAACGAATACTCATATAACGCAATTGGATTAGTGTTGCTCGAAATATATACATCAAACCATCTGGTTAGAAAAAAGCGCGAGGACTTTTTAAATGACCCAATATTTAGATGCGTTTAAAAAAAAAGAAGGAAAAATGCTTATCAATGTTCTTACTTATTGCTAGAGATTATGTGAATCTATCATGTAGTTCTGCAGCTTAAACCATTGACGGGTTAGCGTTTTTTAAGTTTTAATTGTTTCCTTTTCACTTAAAGGTTATTTTGTTTTTGAAGATTGTTTTGCATTCCTATAAAGGTTTACTTGAGTTAACTTTTATTTAAATTTCCCCACTAAGAAGGAGATAAATATAGCTGTTTTCATAAAATTTATGTTCATATGTAAGAAAGTAAGTTCGTTTAGTTCGGGGCAAGATTTTTGCTTTATTTTTGCAATTAAATTGAAAGAAAAAAAGATTGCTAAAGTCAAAACGTAAGCATTCAAAATGCAGCAATTTTAAGCTCTTCTGTTGTTGTAAAACTACACGTTCAAAAATAAAATACAACCTCAAAATAATTCCCGTTTTATTAATAACAGTATTAATTTTATTCAGTTGCTCAGTGAAATGAAATTTTGGGTCAACTCCAACCCCCTCCTCTTAATAATACCATCGAATGTTACCATTACCAGTTCGGTATTTTAATTACAAGTTAGCATGGTTGCAACCAATTCACACCTTCCTCCTTCCCTAAGGAAGGTTCTGACAATACTAGTAAAACTATTGATAAACTATCATAAAAATGAAACATTTTTCTTCAAAAAGATGTTTGCTTGTACCTATAAGTATTTTAAACATTTTGTGGATGCCTCTTTAAATTCTCTGGATTTTTACTACTTTAATGCAGTTCAATAAAATAGTCTCTGCGTAGATTGCTTTAGCTTCCAGTGGATAATAAATTGAATCCAAAGTTTTATTCAAGATCATGAAGTTGGTACATTAAAATTTAAAATGCTACGGAACAAAGCAGTAAAAGTTCTACCGTCGTTTATAGTTCAAACGGATACTTTACCGAGCGAATGAACTTCGTGGACATAGCAAATTAATCCTGTTTTATGGTGTCCACAGTTTTGGAAATTAAAAAAAAAAAAAGAAAAGAAAGAAAAGCGAAGTTCCATATGATCATATTTTTTACCGATTTTGGCTCCGGGCAACTTTTATTTTTTAGTACTTTCTCCTCAAATAAGCAGTTGTTCCATGTCACTGATTATCTTCAATTTCTTTCCAAATAAACAATAAATTGTCAGCGCATCAAAAGACAAATATGAAGTAGTTCGAAATTCTACACAAACTGCTGAATTATTCTCTTGAAGGTGATTTTGGTAAGTACGCCAAATTATGCCACTTTGAAGGTTATGGGTTATAGTTAACGTATTTTTGTGGTGTATTTACATTGTGGAAGATTGCGGTATAAATACCAGAACGTATGATTACGGAGATTATAACCCTGTTAAAATCGATAACTGTAAAGTTCAGACTTTACATTATTTGAAGCTAGTTTTAAGAATCACTCCGCAAATGACAAGAATAAAAATACCATTTTATATTTTTTAAAAAGTGAAAAAACTCGATTAGAAGTGGAATTATTACTTATCGCGAGTTTTGTGTGTGTTTTTATTCTTTGTTGTTATTTCCTTCATCATCATAAGAAAACTTTGCCAAACTTAAATCAACACAAAAGTCTTGTGTAATATATTTTTTAGTTTAATTCAGGGAAGTTTTAAAAGAAAATTAAAATATTTAGTTAGCTTTCTACAAAAACCTATATTTCACATAAAAATTTTATGACATAAATTCTAAAAAACGTTGTTATTGACTAACTTAGGTAAGACTTTTCCAGACCGAACAATGTTTGTACAAACAGGTCATTGTACTTCCACCACTGCACAAAAGGGACAGCAGCTCTAAGAGATAGTGAAAAAAAAAAGAGAAATCTCAATGTGCATTTGTCTTTAAAGTAAAAACAAATTGAAAAGACGCAAATACGTTCGGTAACATAAAGATAAATAAACAACTCTGTGTTTTCTTCTGTTTCTGTTTTTTTCTTTTTGGGAACTGTTAAAAGAAAGCGAACGTCGAGGTGAAAAACAGTGAATAAATACAGCTCTGTCAAGCAGGCAAATCGAAAGAAAAAACCGCTTCCGTTTTTCTTTTCATTAGACTTGTCAGGTTTTTTTTTTTACCTTTCAATCTAGTAGAAAAAGGGAACTGTCGTTCTTGGATTTTCTGCAGAAAGGAAGAATGTGCGGTATTCTCGTCTTTTAATCAATTAGTGACTGTTGCACGTGTAAATAAACAGAAGCTTTCTTAACGAAGTTGAGAAATGACGAGTGCTATGATTATTAAGTGTAACCACTGTGACCAGTGTGTATATCTCAACTATCAATCCCGACTCATGACCATTTATTACAAATAAAAACAGTCAAAGAACAAGGAATGTCTCAATAAAATGCATATACTCTTTGACTATAGCATTTACTGTGATAATGTGTTTTTTAAATTTAATTTTATATCTGTGACGGTGGAAATGCCCTTTAACTTTTTTGTGCAACGCATGCTTATTTGATATCAGCCGAAAATACAGCAAACGTCAAATTCAAACATTTCCCTTTTATTAGTGAAGAACCCAAAACGTGTTTCGACAAATATCTCAAAAACTCATTCCTGTTGATACCGCCCTTTGCCTTTTCACGGCAGTATAAATGTCGAAAATTTAAATACTTTCATCAAAGGGCTGGTTCATGTATTTCTTCACATTATTCTGATTTTAAAACATTTCTGTATGACGCTGATTGTTCATATAGTCAGTCAAAAAGTGAGTGTATAAATTTAATTACAACACACTCTGCAGTATACATTTATAGACTATTATTTGACTTTACAATCATCGCAAAGATTCGAGATGTAGACAAAAATGCGGTGATAGATAGTTTATGTCATTGGCACGAAGTATCGTGATATATGCTACCTGAATTGGCTAATTTTCTGTACTCCTATGTTTAAATGCAGACATAAAAAAATATACATTTTTAGTCTCAGAAAAATTACTCTGTAAACTGTAAGTGTTGACTCTGTAAAGGTTCGTATTTGAACATCCAACAAATTAGCTGAGAGTTGTTATTAACTCATCCAAAAATATTTTACAAGCTACAACTCGAGTGCACAAGCGAAACATGTCGTCATTGGCACCACTAACATATTTAGTGCAAATGAAAGAAACGTGTGAAAAAACGTGTGAAAATTTAATTCTATTAAATTTAGTAAAACACACGATGTGGGACAATTATTTCTGACACAAAATAAATAACCCTACATGAACATGAATTGAAGGTTTAACTGCTTGGGCTTTACACAACTTGGTCTTTTCCTGTGTGAATAGGACAGCAATAGCAAACAGAATAAAAATTAAAAAAAAAAAAAGAAAAAAGAATGGCCCATTATTTTACCGGCACTTCATGTTAAATTACGCCTTTTCAAAAACAATTGGTAACACAGGTGTTTTGTAAAGCAGTAAGCAACCAACCCTAGGCCAGGGCTGAGGCAGAAACATGCAATACACCACCATTTCGTTTACTCCATCCATGGACAGCAGTTTCGCGCTTGCTATGCACTCATCAGCATGGAATAGGAATTAAACGAGTTGGAGGCAAAAATCTTCTAATAGAGCAAAGAGAGTAGCTAATGCGCTGTATTTCAATATTTAACCCATTAATGACTAGCGTCCCTTTTTAGGGATGGTCCAAAAATGGGTCTGAATTTCCCCAAAATGAACATTTCAACCTAATAATAGTGTTCAATTATTACTTTGGTATTGTTTCAATTCATCATGAACAGATTGCAGCACATAACTATTGTAAAGTGTGTTCTGTAGTAGTTTTAATATGATCCTTAATAAACATGACATAGTTCACAATCTCAAGAAAAAAAAACTAAGTTTTCAAAGTTATTCCCAGCTTCCCAGTTTATGTTAATTGCTGATTTTATTTGTTCTTATAAAATGTCTTTTTAAATATTATATCGTAGGCAGAAAAAAGTTTTAGTAAAAAAAAGTATGTACCCTCTGGGGTCTATCGTAACTTTTAAGGGACGATTTTTCTTTCCGTAATAAAAACATTATTTTTTACATAATATATTTTTTATTATTTTTCCTGTCCATTAAACACTGTTTGTAACCAGTATACAAAATATCTTTGGGGAAAAAAAGCCAGGCATTTAATGAGTTAAAATTAAATTGTCCTCGTGTCAGTGATATAAAGCTTACGGAAGACATTTTTAGCTCCCTTTGTTCGTGAGAACAAATGCGTGTCGTTTATTACCAGACATTTTCAATATTTTTCTGTTGCCAAAAATACAGAAGAAAACAAATTGCCGCCAAAGTTTTGATATTTTCTTAGTATTAATCATGCATGCAAATGCACAGATTTCTTTCAGACTTCAATTGTTTGTCACAAAAAATCTCTTGGTGATGGAGAAAAACTTTACATATTTTAATTCGAAGAAAATTTAATAACTAGAGCAAAAAAGTTTTGCCCTAAAACACTCATTTTATATAAGTTAACCTTGTTTTGAAATACGAGCTTCTAAAAGTGCATAAATATAAAGAAAATGCCTTGAGAAAGAATTTCCTTTGTATGAAAAGATCACAAACTAACATGACTGCATAAAAAACGAATGCTCAAGTAACGTAAGAATACAGAAACTCCTTTTATTTAGAACTAACCATTTCAGTAAACATCATCTTTTGTAGTTTAATTACCCAGGTTGGGTATGCTCTAAAAAAATTGTTTTCTTGGGGCAAAAAAGTTCAACTAAAGGAGTTTTTTTTTTTTAGAGTGACGTGGTATTTTGAAAGGTTATTCGTTCCCTGGAACAGTAAAAAATAAAAATCATGTTCAGAAAGTATGTTTTGGAACAATAAGGAAACTGGAGCATAGCTAAAGCTTAGGAAAGAAAAGGAGATCTTGTTTAAAAGCAAATCGTTTAATATTTTCCATAGTATTTTTTCGCTTTATGAGTTCTCATCCCAAAGATACCGATTTATTGCAAGACTTCCGGTCCTAAATTTTGATTAAAATTCTTCAGTGAGAAGAAAAATCTTCTGGTTATGCTATCTAAATGTGTGACGTAATATTCGCTTTGTAAGCTCAATAAATTCTTTTAGCCTGGTTGAGTTTAAAAAATTTAAATTCTTGTTAATGTTTGACCCTGACGAAGTTGCTTCAAAATACATACTTTTTTCAATAAAAATCATTGTAAAATATGTTGGTCACACACATTTATTTAGAAATTACACCTTACAAGATCAGTCCCGAAACAAGAACCTATGCAAGTCTTTTCTATCATGCTCCATTTCATCAAAAATCAATTTTCTCAATATTTTTTTCAACCAGTCTTTTTTTTCTTTTTGGACTGTAGACAAATAATGCCTCGTTTTAAGAGGGGAGGGGGTTTCGTGGACTTACGACAGTTATGACAAGGAGGAGGGAAATTGATGATATTTAACCATATTTTGCCAACATTTTTCAGAGAAACCATTGAAATTAAAAGCAGAATATTTGTACCATTACACGAATGTGTAGTAATGAATGAAATGTATGCGAATGCTTTTAAGGAGCCTGGATCCATTAAAATGTATATAGTTGAATTATAGTTGCGTATGATTCAATACATTGTTTTTGCGCCGACTTCAAAACTTATGTTTAAAAGTAGTTTCGATGGTGTTCAAAGAAAAAAATTATTTTTTACTTTTTAAAGCAATTTCCAACTGAAGTCGGTTCTATTTTTGTCCAAAATTATTTTATTATAAGAATATGTTTATGAAACATAGCGTGACATAATATAACGGGGGAGGGGGCAAGGTTCAGTGTTGAAAACAACATACACATATCCCTACATCTCATGAAAAGAAATATCAAGCTTGACTGAAAATAAATTAATTAGCATTAAAGTACTGTCTCCAAATATGTCGAAAAAGGAACTTTTTGGATGTCACAGTGACCTCCTATGACCTCTCATCCGGGTTTTCCCAGCATTAAGATTTGCTGTCCAAAAACTCAATACGCAAAAATACTGTAATTGCAGACATGTTCACTAATTTATGACTTACCGAGTTCTATATCACAGTAGTGCAGCGAGAAATTGCAAACTTAATTTCTGGCTTAAAAAATTGCACCTCATAGAAAGTTTAACACGTTATTTATCAAACAACATGCTGCACTATCAACAGGTTTTTTTCAATACCATTCCTCAGAAATTAAAAGCTCCATACTTAGCGGGAAAGAAGGAACTCCACCTGTCAGTGTGATCTCTTTTCCTGTTTCGTGCCAAAAAAAGTTCTCGTCTGAAGAGAGACCACCCTATTCCTTGAGTGATGGATGCGTATCCTTTTTGGCGTAAGAGGTTAAAACAGCAGACATTTGTCACTTGGAGTGAACTTGGGAGATTGTGGAATATTATGTCGTTACTCAAGGTATTGAAGAAAATAAGGCAACTGAATGAATCACAAATGGAGATTAATTGACACAGTTTATACATCTTATAAGTAGCTGTTTTTATTGCAGTAAACCCTCCTCAAACTAGACCCAATTACGAAGGACTTCACTCAATCCAAGCACTTACATACACACATACAGAAGTCGCGAATATAATTTTCTTGGAAATGGGTAAAATAAGTATATCTGAAAACACCAAATAACATTTATTTGGGGGAGAGTGGAACGAAAATATAGCCTAAAATTCAAATGAAAACTTATTCGCAATTACGGTACTTCCTATAATGTGTAAAAGGAAAAAAAATAATGATATAAAGTGTGGTAATTTCTTTCGAAGTTTTAGTTTCCAACTTCGGATACTTTCCTTTTACACATCAAGTTCAATATGTGGAACTGAGTGTGAACTAAATAAATGACACACTGGCTTTTAAACACCAGGATTTGAATTCTGAACTTAAAAATTTTCAAGGCTTTCCATGTTTTTAACAGCACAGAAACCTTGTCAAATAATCCTCTTTTAAATCAGTCGGGGGGGGGGGGGGAATGCTGCTTTATATAAAACAAGATGCAAAAAGAAAAAACAAAAAATATATATATAAGTATATATATTTGAATATTTTTTTCTTTTCCTTGTTGAAAACTGGTAAATCTAAAAAGTCGACGTAAATTCTTACATATAGTTTTCGTAGAAGAATATTTTTTAAAACAACTCAAATTGGGCACGGGTATGATCTTACAGATTACCAAATAAACATGATATAAATAAGTACTTGGATGATTAATTCATGAACACAACAATTAATTTATAGCATTCTATTCCAAAATGTCTCCCATTTCTCTTAAGGAGGGAATCCGTATGATACACATCATTGGTTGACCATTAAAAAGTTTTCCTACGGAATTTCAGTTTTACTTATCAATTTTTCATGTGAGAAAAGAAGAGGAAAACGATAACGACTTCGAAATCCATTTGATCTTGATTTAGATCTAATGGTCATCATTTTCTCTTTCATAAAAAGCAGATGCGGGAACAAAAATAGATTTTCTGATTTCTAATACTTTCTTACCGCTTTGTATTTTGCTTTTCAGACGGATAGTTTAGAGAGGACTATATTTCCAGAAATTACATTCTGCTGGTTTATATTTGAAGAGTTTGCATACATTTTGTAGAATAAATAAGGAATGCCAATAATATTGGTATTGAAATGATACTGGGTTGATTACTTAGAATTGATTTGACGAATTGAACTTAATACCTAAAGGATGAGGCTCCAAGGTTAAAAAATAAATCTTATGAATACATTTCCCTTTTTATATCATTTATTTTGTTACTGTAATTACGAGAGAAAATATCACTCCGGGAAAGATATTAAGATATCTTAAAGGTTTATATAATTTTCATGATGTGGTTGAACAAAGAAGTATTTTTAGAAAAATGTTCTTTTTTTCTTTAAGTTTGTTTTAATTTTATTTATAACACCTGATATCATTTGCAAAGTAGTGAAAGTTAAAAGATTTTTTTCGTGAAAATTGTCACCAAAAATGTGAACCAAATTTGTCACGGTTTTAGCAAGCTCAATGTATACAAGAAATAAAATGCCAATGGTACTTATTGTAATCTACACTAAAGGTTATGGCTGAAATAAATACGCTCTTTTTCCTTTTATCTTAGAATTTTTCGATAATGCTCTTCTATTTCAAACGTACCATTTCATAAAAGCAATTCATTTCATCCTTGACTTTAGTTTAATCAGAAATTTATTGCGACACTCTTCTAAAAGTAAAAACTGTTGCGTTAAAAAATCTACTTCCATGCTGCAATTGAAAAAATATTTTAGCAACTTTTATTCGAAAAATATTTTTTTAAGTGGAGAATTCACAATCATACGCGTAAAATAATAAAAATGTTCAGAAAATGGATGCGGGAGTTCCGTAGAGTAAGTGATTAAATATTTCAGAAATAAAAATGGAAACTCTGCAAAGTAATATTTTGCAAAAATCTTTCATTTGAATCATGATATTCCTAGTTTTTCCTGTACACTCCTTTGAAGAGTTACAATAGGAGAAATATTTCTTCGACTACATATGCACAAAAGGTTAGGAGAAAATAGGCAGTGACGGGTTTACAAGTTTGAGGACCCGTCACAATTCATTTTTAGGGACATTTTTGTGCATCGCAGTACTACTTAAAATACATAAGTTGTTTAGGACCAAGACCCATAAGTCCACTTTCTATAAAAACTAATTTTATTAAAAAAAAAAATATTTTTAGAATTTTAAAAGCTCCTGTACCAATGACTAAAAGGCAACAGATAAAAAAATAGAACTCAATATAAAGTTTGAGTTTTAATTTAAAACTCAAACTAAAATAAATAAATAAATATATATATTTGTATATATATATATATATATATATATATATATATATATATATGTATATGTGTGTGTGTGTGTGTATTAGGGGTGCGACATCGAAGGCAAAACATCGATGTTTCAAGACATCGATGTTTCGAAATTAAGACATCGATGGTATTGATACATCGACCAAAAAACATCGATGTTTTCAAACATCGATGTTTTCAAACATCGATGTTTCAAAACATCGAACTTTTTTTATACAAAATACTTACATTTAAATGTACAGTGATACAATAACTCCCCAATACATTGCACCTCTTTATATCACTCAATTAGATTTATCGTTTGTCTCCTGAAAAACATCAACCGTATGATATCGATGTCAATTACAGAAAACTTTTGTAGTGAGATAGATACTGCAACTGCTGATTAACTGTATAACTTTTATTTATCGCATATTTTTATGAAACTTTTTTTGTTGAAATGTAAAATACCGTTACCGAAAAAACTTTCTAAAGCAAAACAAAAACAACGATGTTTAAAAATCGTTGACCGTAAATCATCGGTAGTAATTAACCCATTAATGCCTAGCGTCCCTTTTTAGGGACGGTCCAAAAAAGGGTCTGAATTTCCCCCAAATGAACATTTCAACCAAATAATAGTGTTCAATTAGTACCTTGGCATTGTTTCAATTTGTTATTAACAGAAAGCAGCACATAACCATTGTAAAGTGTGTTCTGTAGTAGTTTGAAAATGATCTTTATCAAAAATGACATCGTTCACAATCTCAAGCAAAAAAGCTAAGTTTTCAAAGTTATTCCCAGCTTCCCAGTTTATGTTAATCGCTGATTTTATTTCTTCTTATAAAATGTCTTCTTGAATATTATATCGTAGGCAGAAAAAAAAATTTAGTAAAAAACGTATGTACCCTCTGGGGTCTATCGTAACTTTTAAGGGACGATTTTTCTTTCCTTAATAAAAGAGTTATTTTGTACATAATATTTTTTAAACTATTTTTTATGTCCATTAAACACTGTTTGTAACCAGTATACAAAATATCTTTGGAAAACAAAATGTCAGGCATTAATGGGTTAAAAAGAACTATTTCAATACGATAGATATTGCAACTGTTAAAGATGATTTTTTATTGCATATTTTTATTGCTTTTTGCAGAAGACATCGAAAGAAAAAAAAAACATCGAATGCGAAGCAGTGATCATTAAAAGAAATCTATCTCAAAACATCGATGGTTACTATCAAAAATGTCTTCCAACGAGATTGATAGTGTAGCGCAGAGGTGGCCAACCTTTTTAGGGAGAGTGCCACTGTCTGGAGAGAAAAAACTCAGCGTGCCACATTGTATTTTTCCAACAAACTGATTTTTTTTTTAAAGTTAAAAGTAGATTTTATGTAGGCTGACTCTTACTCAAATGAAACATTTTTTCTTGTTTCCCTGAGTAATTTAAATCGAAATGATAATAAAGATAAAACAGGTCCGAACTTCAGAGTTATCGTTAGTAAACACTTTCATAGATTCTGTCGGTTAGCTTATGCTTAAAATAGAAACAAATAATATCAAACATTCTATTCTAAAAATTAAACAATCTGTACTTAATGTGGTTTATGAGTCTTTATCTTTTTTACCAAGTCTTTAATTTTAGGATTAGTTCTTGAGAATCCTAAGAAGTTTTAAGTGCTATCAATTAATATTTTGATTTTTCTGCATTCATAACAAAAAATATTTGTTTTTAAGCGTATTTTTAACAAAATCTGTAACAGCATCAGACGGCTAAAGTGTGTAAATGTGAAAAATATTTTATTGTTACAAATTTCCAAATTTCTATACAACATGTGTGACTTTCTGTTGAAGTAAGCTCTTATATTTGATTACCCATGCAACAGGTCAGTAATTCGATTTGGATTTCAGAAAGGTAACATGTAGTGTCTTGCAGAGAAATAAACAAAGAATTTGAAAAGATCAGCATTTTTTTTAATAATCCTGAAAATCAGCAAACCTAATACTGAATGAATACTTAAAATCGGTGTAAAATGTTCTTCATATATCACTGGGAAACTATTAAATTTCGGTTGATACTTTCATTATTAATTTTTAATGTTTTATTCTGTTTTCTCCGAAGTAGAGAGAAAGTTTTTCATTATAAAAGAATAGATGACTTCTACTGGTTTATGAATTGTTTTTTGTACAATCCTAAATTTAAATGATGATGATGAGAGGTGTCATCTCTTAGTATCCTTAAACGCAGGGAGGACATTAAGAGATGACATAGCTAAATTAATTTGCTATTCTTCATTTCTAAGTTGCAAGTCCTCATTGTTTTCCTTACAGATGTTTTGAAAACACACTCCCTAAAATTCTAAAATCTTATGACTATTTTGCCTTTGGATAGCTATTGCATATTTTAATGAAAGAGTAACTTGCCATACTCTCCTCTTTCTCCTGGAAAACGTTCACAAAACATTCAGAGCTCCAATTCGTAGTTTGTTAATACAGTGAAAACTACAGGGTCACCAACAGAGAAAAAGTCTCATTCCTGGGCAAGGAACTTGTGATAGATAATTCGATAACACTTTTGTTTTTTTTCCCCAAATTATTTTCCAGTAATGTAACAAAAACAATTTAAGGGTCTTCATTTGTGGAACCATACCGAATTTTGTCCAATTTGGGTTCTTAATTTTAGTTGCAGAGTTATATATATATATTTTTTTTTAAAGTTCATCAACCGTAGCTGAAACTATTGCAGATCAAAAATCCATTCTGCAACATCAAAAATGTCATTCGTGTCAAGCACAAATATGCTTTACAAAGAGCGTACAGTACTGCAGCGTCACAGCTTCCGTTGGATGCCCGAAGCTAACGCTAAGTACTTTGCAATATTGTAGTTCAAACAATTTGTAAGCCAGCCTCCTGACACTTAATTGTTATAATATCATTATATTTATCAGTTTAAGGGTTTCAGTTTTTATCAATATTTTTGAGATCGACACTTTTCTCTCAGTTTTGGATTTTTTTTCGAAAAGTGTTCGCGTGCCACTGTTACTGGTCTGCCGTGCCACATTGTGGCACGCGTGCCGCGGGTTGGCCACCACTGGTGTAGCGGCTGATTGACGATATAACTTTTGGCCCCATATCTTGATGATATCTTTTTTTTTTTTTTTGCTGAAATATAAAACATTCACATAAAGAATAATAATGAAAAAAATAAAATTTAAAAAAATGGCGAAAGAAAGTTAGAAATGTTTTAGAAACATCGAAATAAAAACATCGATAATCATCGTAGAAAATGTTTTCTAATGATATTTATACTGAAACTTCTGATTAAGTATGAAAACTTCTTAATACGTCTGCATATCGCATATTTTTATCAAACTTTTTTTGCTGGATTATAAAACATCGACATCGAAAAAGACATCGAACCCAAAACATCGACCCTCAAACATCGATGGTAAAAACATCGATGTTTCCAAAACATCGACATCGATGTCGCAGCCCTAATATATATATATATATATACGTACATACAACTGCAGTAAGTAACCACGCCTAAGAGCCAGGACTAAAGCAGAATCATGCAATACACCACCAGCTCGTTTATTCCATCCATAGACTGCAGCTTCGTGCTTTGGATGAAATTTGGGGGGGGGGGGGGCGTTTATAAACGACTCATTTGCTCTGTGCATTTTTGTACAGAGTAAATGAGTTACAAGTAAATGAGAATTACAGTAATAAACCGTAAAAATTCTAATTTTAGTTCATTACCGTGCATTTTATTCTTTTAAACTGGAACCTCTGCTACCAGTAGGCCCGTCATGTAGGGGGGGGGGCAATTCCCCCCCCTGGCTTTGAGAAATCAATGTATTTGCATATAAATGGGCGTGATTTTTTATGTTTTCCTATGAAATTGCATTGTGTTTGGACCATTTGCCCCCCCCCCCCCTGGAAAAACTTGAAATGACGTCCCTGGCTACCTGTATTATACTGTTGTTTTTACAGTACATACAGGGTGTCCACTCCAATCGTGGACCAATAGCTAATTTCTAAACCGTTAGAGATAAGCATAGAGTTTATTTAGGAAAAAATCTCAAAATTACGAAAGGAATTTTGGGTCTATTCAATGTTTTTCAAACAATCAAATTTTGAAAGAGTTACGAAATTTAAAATTTTATACAGCCCCCCAGTCCTATCAATCATATTTAGTAAAACATTCTTCACACTGCAACGTTTAAAACTAAAAAAAATCACTCTTCTACCACAAAAATTGACCGAGTTATGACGTTTTTAAAAATCAGGATTTTGCATTGTTTCATGACGTCATCGAGAGATCGCTTAAGGGACCGTATGCGAAATCCTTCAAAATCTTGATTTTTCAAAACGTCATAACTCGGTCAATTTTTGTGGTAGAAGAGTGATTTTTTTTTTAGTTTTAAACGTTACAGTGTCAAGAATGTTTTACTAAGTATGATTGATAGGACTGGGGGGCTGTATAAAAATTTAAATTTCGTAACTCTTTCAAAATTTGATTTTTTGAAAAACATTGAATAGACCCAAAATTCCTTTCGTAATTTGGAGATTTTTTCCTAATTAAACTATATGCTTATCTCTAACGGTTAAGAAATTAGCTATTGGTCTACGATTGGAGTGGACACCCTGTATAATACAGCTACATTTTACAGCAAAAAACTGTAAAATTGCTAATTTTAGAGATTATTACTGTGCATTTCACAGTTTTAAATTGGAACCACGGCTGCCAGTATTATACTGCAAAAACAACAGTTCGTTTTTCGCAGTGTAGGAATGTGCATTTACTTAATTCCGAAATGCCGAAATGAGGACACTTCCACTCACGACACCCAATCAGTGCAATTCATTGAATTTTTCAGTTCATCCAAATAGCCTTCTAATTCAAACTAAGGCAGGAATTCAAGTAAAACACGGACGATCGCAACTCACCAATGCAATCGCAAATTCCTAAATTTGGATTCAAGTGAAACGTTACAATCGCTACGAGATGCGATTCTAATGAAATTTGACTTCCAGTAGCGATTACAATTTTGGTCTATTGCGATTGCCTTGAAGCGATTGCAATGGTGTTTCACTTGAATTCGGCCCTAAGTGACATTTTAAATCATGTAATCAAATATGCAAGAAGAGAAAAAAATATTTACCAAATTCAGAAATTGGCTAAAATCTTCAAATACCATGCATACAATATTTACCGCAAGTTTATGCATGAGATGCTTTGCTTTGGGGCAACATTTTTAATCAATTCGGAAGAAACCCTCGATGATATAAAATATATATTAAATAATTTCCTTTATCAAATAAAATTATTTTCCAAGTACATAAATCAATTTGGAAACTTACAACTTTTGTGCAATCGAACGACGTTCGCCCAGAGTCATCTATTTTTTCTTTAGTAAAGTGTAACAGATGTTTATTTTTCGAAATTCTGCACGTTAAGTAAAGAGTTTCCACTTCTGTTTATAAAGAAAAAGAAATATGTGACTTATGACTTGATTTTTATTACTTTCTGTTTGGCATGCTTGCAAAATTTTCAAGAAAAGATTTTCCTTTTTTATAGTGTGTTTTAAAAAGGTACGTTTGTGACAGAAAAATCTTTACACCGAAAATGCATAAGCTATTTATTTCATCAAAGCAAAAAAAGTGTTTGATATGCATTGTTTTCATACGTGGCATTCTTTATTTTTAAGGTATTGGAAATTGTTTGAAACTTTTTTAAAAAATAAATTAACATTAATGTATTTGTTACTTTCTGTACTGCATTTTTATAGGAAAACGTAGAAGCCTAGGCTATATTATACTATGTTTTCAAGCATTTAAACTGAAATATGTGTAACATAAGCAAATATCTCTATGAAATTTATAATACCTAGCCGTTGTTTGTAAATCTTAAATAAAGGTGAAAAATTTGGTGAAACTTATGTTGTTAAGAACATATAGTCAATTATGGTAAATACAATATTATGCAATTAAGATATTGTTTTATAGTAAGAAGACCGTAAATTAGAGTAAATTGGGTACAAAACATGTTTTAACGAGTTAAACAAATGAGTTTCTACATTCTCATATTTTGCACGAATTTAATTAATACGAAATTTTGTAATTATTCAGTTTTTAATTGAGGTAACATTTTTAAAATTCAAAGTGCTACTGTTTTCCTTCATTAATTATTAAAATATCTCATACTTTGTTCCAATTCAGGTTATAAGAAAGCTCGCGCCCAAGACGGTAAAACTATAGATATAAGCAAATGTAGGACTGGGAGATCAATTATGCAGATTGATGTAAATAGCAAAGCAAAAAAATAAATAAATAAATAAATAAATAAAAATAAAATAGACAGATGTTACCATTTTTCTTCGTTGTTAAGTCTGTTCAACTACTGTCAGCAAAGTTAGCTTGAAAAAGTCTTGATAATTTTAAGATGCGTAAAATTTATCTTTTTTATTGTTATTTTGTGACTTTACACCTATGAACAGGGCCGTCGTTTACGGGGGCAGGGGGTCAATCGCCCCCCCCCCCCGACTTTGAGAAATCAATGTGTTTTCATATAAGTGGGCGTGGTTTTTGCTGTTTTCTGGTGAAATTGTATTGTGTTTTTACCTTTTGTTCCCCCCCCCCCCCACCCCGGGAACACTTAAAATGACGGCCTTGCGCATTAAATAGTTTTTAGTTTTATTTTTTAAATATGTAAAGAGTGTACGAGTATAACAATAAGTAGACACATTATGCCTTCGATTAGAATATTCTTTTAAAATTAAAGCAAGTGTAGTCCATTGTTAAGTTTTAATAAACCTCATTCTTCGGAGTACATTTTTTTATGTACGTTCTAAAGATATTGTTATCTTTTAATAACTCACGCAATGACATAGAGAATGTGGAACAAAAAATGATTAATAAGTTTAAATTATAAAGAAATTGTTCTACAATTTTTAATTAAAATTAAACGACTCTTTAAAAGAGGTATATTTTTTAAGAGGCTGCAGTTGTTTAATAAACATAATGGATAACATCTGTTGACGGTTATTTTTTTCTCATTTTGACTTTCAGCAAATTTTGAAAAGAAAAGCAAAAGCGTTACATTTTTATAATTTTTTTATCCGACATTTAGTATTAATTGATAGAAAAACAAACAACTAAAACTATTCGGGTAACTAAACAATAAAACTAGTCAAAAATAATTTTGAAACTTTTCTAAGTTATCTTCTTTCACTAACTAAATAGCTTTTAAAGTGAACGTTCGCATTTCTTTACTTGTATAAAGATTTTCTCATTTATAACGGTAATAATAGCTTCTTATCGACAACTATGTAAACCTACAAAATTTCAATTTATTCAGCCGAATAACCCTTTTCCCGCAACTTTCGCACAGAGCAAACAACACTTTTGTTTGAGGACTGAGCTTAGCTTTCTTTCTTTCACGACTTTTCCTTTTCAGATATTACTTTATTAATCTAGCTGATGTTATTGATCAAAAACAAGAAACACGATCATGCATTCGCGAGAAATTTTCGTTCCCCTGGTCATTGAATTTCTGGTATATATATATATATATACACTGCGATGCAAAAGTTTAGACAAAATGCAAATATGTGAATAAAAAGAAAACTATTCAACGAAATGCTTTCAAATTTCTACTGCAGGTACACAATATGGTCCCAAATACGTGTCTGGAGTTCTTATAACTATAACTGGAATCAAATTTTGGATATTACAAAAGACATTTTTTTATATTGTTGCAAAAGTTTAGACAATAGTCAGATTTTATGCAAATACCCCTTGAAATGTGATTGGGGGAGGAAATGCGGGACTGTATTATTCATTTATAAAGTGCAGAGATTGCTGAATAAATAATCAAAATCTTAAAAGCTCTTTAGTTCTCGTGTAAAGAAGATGAGAAAGTTTGGAAGCCGAAATTTGAAAATGAACCTACTTTATTAATTTTTTGTCTTTTAAATCGGCTCTAGTATGGTAGTACATTGTTTTTTACTTTGTGGAGAGCAAATTCAGACATGCGTATCGATCAAAAAGTCCAAGAAAAATTATATTTCTTAAGGATGAAGGAATTGAAAAAACGGCTCAGACTGACGATTCGCCCCTTAATCCTACAAAACTTCAACTTGGGTCAAAAACAGCACGTGACAGCATAAGTAGATGAACAACTGAATCGGAATGCATAAAAAAAACAAAGAATTGTGCCTGAGCCTTTTCGGACAGAGTGTCCCAAATAAGCCAGATTTTATTGGTAAAAGCAGCACAGCATATGATCATTGGATATTTCTCAAGTCCCGCGAAAAGAATTATAATCCATCTAGGCCATCCCAATTTTAATAATTTTTATCAAAGAAAGTACCATTCATTTTTAGTCACGATGATACATATGCTGCTTTTCACATTAAAATCTGGCTTATTTGGGACACTCTGTCCGAAAAGGCTCAGGCACAATTCTTTGTTTTTTTTATGCATTCCGATTCAGTTGTTCATCTACTTATGCTGTCACGTGCTGTTTTTGACCCAAGTTGAAGTTTTGTAGGATTAAGGGGCGAATCGTCAGTCTGAGCCGTTTTTTCAATTCCTTCATCCTTAAGAAATATAATTTTTCTTGGACTTTTTGATCGATACGCATGTCTGAATTTGCTCTCCACAAAGTAAAAAACAATGTACTACCATACTAGAGCCGATTTAAAAGACAAAAAATTAATAAAGTAGGTTCATTTTCAAATTTCGGCTTCCAAACTTTCTCATCTTCTTTACACGAGAACTAAAGAGCTTTTGAGATTTTGATTATTTATTCAGCAATCTCTGCACTTTATAAATGAATAATACAGTCCCGCATTTCCTCCCCCAATCACATTTCAAGGGGTATTTGCATAAAATCTGACTATTGTCTAAACTTTTGCAACAATATAAAAAAATGTCTTTTGTAATATCCAAAATTTGATTCCAGTTATAGTTATAAGAACTCCAGACACGTATTTGGGACCATATTGTGTACCTGCAGTAGAAATTTGAAAGCATTTCGTTGAATAGTTTTCTTTTTATTCACATATTTGCATTTTGTCTAAACTTTTGCATCGCAGTGTATATATTTTTTTTTTCAATTGATAGTGTTGTAATCATGTTTGTTGCATCAAATTGTCGAAACAAACAAAAAAAAAATCCGCTTCTGCTATTTAATATAGAAGTATATAATAAAAAGGTGCGCTAATAGCTTTTTTACTTGAGAACAAAAGTAATTGATAAACAGAAAATTAGATTCTAGTTTTAGAATTTAATGTTTTTCATAAAATGTTGCGAGTGTTCTTTTAAAAGACGATGAATTTAAAGTTGAGGTAGAACTCACAAGTAATCCTGGCCAAAAGTCTTTCCCCGATTGCAATAAAACTTTACTCATAAATTCACACAAATAATAACTTTTGATGATGATGATGGCAGAACAGTAACTGCACCAAACATTTGACAATACAATGTAACTGACACAAATAATACAAGGAATACTAATTTTCAATCATTAATACGCTTTTATTAGTTTCACATGCAGGTTTGTTTGTTTGTATGTATGTAACTCTGAATAAAAGATAACATTCACGTTCTTTGCAAATACAAAAGTAATATCTTTAATACTATTATTAATACTAAAAGCTAAACAAAATTATATGTTCTCTAAAAACATATTTTTATATTTTTTAAACTATCATTTAAGTTTTCTTTTACTTTCATTTTTCCAGTTTATTTTAGCTTGTAAGTTACATAATTATTACTTTTGCATTTCTAACTTTGTTACTATTATTTTTCAAATAGAGACTTTTTTTTCAATACTGGTATAGAAACGATATAAAGGCAATCATAAAAACTTTAAACCTTACAAGAAATAGCTTGTAAAGCACTGAAACTCAACGGAGAAGATGTTTTAGGACTTAAACTTTGCGCTTTTTACTCACAAAAGATGATGGATCTCTTTAAAACGTGTATAAGGAGTAAATATCTTCCCACAAATATCAAAAACCAATTTGTAGCTTTACGAAATTTTGCGAACAAGAGTCACGTATTCCACGCTTACTGTAGGAAAAATGGGATTCTAAGAAAATACACAACTCGCGCCCGTTACAATAAAAAACCTATTAAGTAAGAAAAATGGTCAGTTTGTTTTGTGAAATATTCTATCGTGAAACAGACTGCTTTGTTAGTAAAACTTTTCGTCAATTCCATTTTTACTCAATGCTGAATTTTGCAAAATATAAGAAAGATAATAAGACAGGGGCAGATACAAGGGAGGGGCGATGGGGGCAATCGCCCCTTCCGTGGGGACTCTTCTCCGGGAATTTTTCGAGTTTGAAGTTCAAAAAGAGGCAATGTTAGATGGTCTTCGATGATACTATGGTAAGTGGTTTGAATTCGGGGCTCTGATCTGGAATTATTTCAAATTGAAGACGAAACATTTGTAATTATTAACACATATACATATTATTATAAACATATATTAACCAGGATAAGTGGTAAAAAAGGGGGCAAGTTTGTTTGTTTCAAATGGGGCTGCGTTTAGCTACTTGCCATTTGCAGACCTAGTGCATTCCCCAGAAGCGACGTCCACTCTTTCAAGTGGCACCACCATCGGCGGAATACCATTGCCACAAGTATTTTAACGCCCAGTTTCTCTACTAGATGGAGGCACCTGGGCTCTATTCGATGCGAAACTGCACTAGAAACTTAATTCTGCCAAGAGATACGATAAGCCAAACAAGTACTCGAGGGATCTTTTACATGCTGCATAATCATACGACATGAGCGCTGTCGATTTTCTAAAAGGGGGCAAGTAGAAAAAAGAAAAAACAATCGCCTCTCCCTTGGAACATTTCTGAATCCGCCCTTGTAATAAGGCACCCTAAAAAAGCTAAAAATTACTGGGAATTGTAGACACGTGTTTTGGAGTTACAAAGCAAACCTTTTTCAGTTAGAAGAAGTGGGAAAATTGGAATTAATGGGTGCTAACGAAAAGAAATCTCTGACTTGTATCTTTAACTCTTCCGAACATTGAACTTATTAATGTATTACTAAATTTTGTGTTTCTGATACTGGTATTAGATTTTTACGAATATTTTACATCCTAGTTTTAGCCCCCGACGCAACAAGTAAATGTTTTAGAAGTTTGACGTGTATCTGTGGATCTGTGTATCTGTCTGTCGCCCTCTAGTAACTAACTAGTGGTCTGATTGTGATTCTTTTTATTTAGAAAGATGGGTTGATCGAGAGTGTGCTTCGATAGGTCACGTCTTAGGATGACATTAATTGACGAAGATATTAATTGAAAACCTTTTAAGCGTTTTTCACGATTTTTGAAGTGAAAACATACTTGGAAATTTAAAATAATTGTCCCGGAAGCAAGAGAGTTTTTTTTTTCCTTTTTGCGTTTGATTGAATGTGTTTGGAACTTCTACGTTATATGGAACTCGAACTGTAAATTTATTAGCAAATGCGACTGAGACTTAAATTTACGCTATCGGACGCGATTGGACGCGGTGTCATTGTCATCCGACGAGGAAACAAAACTCAACGATTTAAAATGTTTATCTGTTGCCAGTCTCTATTTGTTAACAATTAAAATACTTGTAATTGATTTTAGTATGAGGTTTTCAAAATTATTTTCCCTCTTTTGCGACTAGTAAGGAATATCTTTCGTTTTCCGTGTTTACCACGTCTTCTCGAAAACAATTGAATGTATTTAAATTTAAAATGCTTTCTAAGCAGTGAAGTTTGTTTTAATATGAGGTTTGCAATCCGTGTCGGGTTTCTTTTATTTTTAGTTTAGTCTTAGTACTAGTAATCGTATAATCTGTAGCAACGTTTTACAGAATCGCTGGAGGTTCTCTGGAACGAAACATAAGTTCTTCATGTAATTATGGTCATAGGAATGCTTCAGCCGAGTTAGCTATCAAAATATTTTTGTTTTTCAGTTTTTGGTCCATATCTCAAAAACTGTTGGACCAACTATTTTCGGCCTATTTTGGAAATGCAGAGGAGAAAGTCCATTCTGCGAATTTATCCAAGAATAAATATTTTAAACTTTTATGTGTAAAAAATGTGTGCATTTACTGATGGCTATTCTATTCATTCACTGGTAGATCTACCCCACCTCAAATACTTTAGATGAGTAGTTTCAAATGTAAAAATTCTAACGGTTACAAATTCATGAAATCTGTTACTACATTGTATTTATGATACTTTTTTTTTAAAGGAAAACGCTAACAGGTTCCTTTTTGATTATTTTATTAGCAGTGATACGTTATCTTTTCGTGATAAAATTACCCGAAAAAAAATTTCCTTTTTTTTCCCCTCATTTCTGTACCTCAGAACCAGACTAACGTAAGTCCATTTTCGTCATTTTTCGGTAGAGGGGAAAAACGATTATCGAATACATCGTTTTTCCCCTCTACTGAAAAATGACGAAAATGGACTTACGTTAGTCTGGTTCTGAGGTACAGATTTTTGTCATCTGTCGTACTTAAGCTTTATTGTACACGCTTGCTTATTTGACTTCCGCTGAAAACAAAGCACGAAAAAAGGGTTAGTTCCAACATTGCCCTATTGTGAGTGTATGACACAAAACGCGTTTTTTCTTCTGTTTTTTTTTTTTTTTTTTTTCAAATATCTCGAAAACTAATTTCTTAAATACTGCTCGTAACTTTCCCACGTCAGTATTTTCCTACAACAGTGTAATACTCTTTTAACATTTTAGTCACCATAATTTCGAAATTAATTTTTCCCCATCATGAAACAAATTTAGCTTCGCTACTTTTACACATTTCCTAATGCTGAACATTTTGACTTTAATCCTCTGAGCGACAGATTTCCCATGCCATATTTTAGTTCATTTGTTTTAAAAATCCTTTAGAAAACGCCCGGGAGAAGAATAAGAAAGGGGAATCTACACCCAAAGAATTTTAACATTCTCTTTCGTTCCCTCAAGCAATTTATCAAACGTTTTTTCCCAACCAACGGCGATTTTTTTTTTTAAGATCAGACCTGATAAGTTCAGAATCCGATAAATTTAGAAGAAATTCTTACTTGCATCGTTTTTTAATACGCTTTTATTAGTTTCACATGTGGGTTTGTATGTATGTAACTCTGAATAAAAGATAAAATTCACGTTCTTTGCAAATATAAAAGTAATATATTTAATACAATTATTAAAACTAAAGGCTAAATTATATTTTGATGTATTATAAGTGCATGTTAGTTTAATTACATCTAAAAGCTAAAAATTTCATTTTTATTAGAATTTTAGAGAGAATTTTTTAAGAACTTTATTGGTTACATGTAGACAATTTATAAATTGCCAATATATATTTTTCGTGATAGTAAATTTTTACTAAAATAAATAAATGGTTAGTTTAACAGAATATAATAAAAAACTAGGTGCCAGGGCAGCTAGATAAGCTGCCTGCGGGATGTTGATGCATTATGTTTCATTTTGATGAAGTGTATGTTTTTTTGATTAACTCTAAAAGCGTATTTTTTACTTTTTTCAAACTATAATTTAATTATTTTTTAAATAAATTACGGCTGCTTTAAATGCGTAATTGCAATCAAGGGTTCAAAAATGCTTTTCAGGTTTATCTAAAAAATTACTTCAAACTTTAGCAAAAAACGCAATTTCACAAACTTTTTTTTATTTTTTTAACCGAGCGGGGCTCGGTCGCCAGGTACACATTAAGAAAACAGCATTATCAACCACACTGCAACAAATGAACTGTTTTTTGTACAGTATAATACTGGCAGCAGAGGTTCCAATTTAGAAAAAATGCACAGTAATAATTAGTAAAACTAGCGCTTTTACAGTTTTTTACTGCAAATCTAGCAATTTCACAGTCTATTGCCGTAAAATTTAACAATATTATACTGTAAAAACAACAGTATAATACTGGTAGCCGAGGTTCCAGTTGAAAACTCTAAAATGAACGGTAATACACTGTAAAATTTGCTATTTTACGGTTTATTACTATAAAATTAGCAACTCTGTACCTCAGAACCAGACTAACGTAAGTCCATTTTCGTCATTTTTCAGTACAGGGGAAAAACGATGTATTCGACAATCGTTTTTCCCCTCTACCGAAAAATGACGAAAATGGACTTACGTTAGTCTGGTTCTGAGGTACAGAATTTTGGAGTTAAGTACTGTAAAATTTTAGATATTTTTACAGTTTATTACTACAAAATCAGCTGCATTATACTTTAAAAACAACGTTCAGTGCAACAACAGTGCACAACTTCAGAAAAAGCAAAACCATTTGCCTCTAAGGGAAAAAAATATTATAGCTAAGTATTTATTAGCGTTGTGCATTATTTGTTAAATTATAGAAAAAACACACTATTAGAATTTCTTAAACAGTTCATTTGGCAATGTACATTATCATTTCAAGGCGCCAAGTTTAAAGGACTGCATTAAATTTCATCTGTTATCCCTTGAACAACAAAACATACATCCCTCGATACTTCTCTTAAACTAGCTTAATCTTGGAGTAAAAATCGGTTGGAGCGAAGACTATGAATAGAATTCGAGCTAAAGATTACTCCCGAGATTTATTTCGATTCGCTTTTCTCCGAAGAACTAAGCCAGAAAAGAGAAACAAGACGAACGTTCGAAAATGGAAAGTTCATGGTGATTTTAAATTCACAGACATTGAAATGATAATAGTTGAAATGGAACTTTTCAGCTACTAGAGAACTCTTGTTGCAAGTTAAGAATCGGATTCATTGAACATGCAACTGCTTTTACAGCAACTTAAGGCAACCCCCCCCCCCTTTCAACTTGAAATCATAAGAAGAATCATCATTCTGTTAAGTTTGTCTGATCATAAAACTCCAAACTTAAATTGTTTGCTGCGATATAGAGAGAATCAGTTCCAGAACCTTCTATTTTTCTGTGTGACAAGAATAAAATCCTCTTCTTCATTAAATTTACAAAAATGAGAACTTGATGTAACTTTAACACATTGTATGGTCAACAGTAATGAAGCTACATAGTATTTTCTATAATGTTTTTGGTCATAACTAACGTAATTTTAGTGAATTTAAGCTATGTTTCTGCTTTACAAGAGAAAAGTGAAAATAGAATGAATTTGCTTTTATTGGTAAGAACCAGGGGTGCCCACAGGGGGGGAATTATGGCGCAAGTTGCGCCAGCAAAATTTTTGGGGGGGATTTTTTAAAACTAATTATTTATTTATTTATTTAAATTATTTATTAATTTATTTTTAAAATTAAATAATTTACTGATTTTTTTAATGTAATTTATTCATTAATTTATTTTTGTAATTTAAACTATTTCTTTATTATTTTTTTAATTTATTTATTTTGTGTGTGTGTGTGTGTGCTTGGAATGTCTGGAAGGTAAAAAAAAGCGATTCTATTCCGCTCATAATTAGTACTTTAAAAAAAGTAATAATATATGGAAAAATAATAGTTATAATTGAAAAAAAATATTTTAAAAAATAAACAATAATATTTAAAAAAATAAAAAATATATTTAAAATAAAT
>JAXGGA010013767.1:0-34149 GCA_038373865.1 Uloborus plumipes
CTTTTTCACAAGTTAAATAGTCCTTCTTCTTGAGAAAATCAGTTAGAGCCACTATTTGGATATCAGAGTTTAATTATTGACAGTTATTTTCAGACAAATCAATCAAGTAACGATCCAGCATGGGTAGCCACAGAAAGTAAGTTTTTTTATGGACTCATTTTTCATAAAATTTAACAATTTTAAAATGATTACCTTAAAATGGATCACAGATGCCTTCTGTAATGTTACTTGGCAAAAGTAAAGTCAAGTAAGTTCGTATATTTTGCTCACATATCTGCAAAATATCCCACAAACAGGACGTTAAATAACTTAATAAATATGGCAACGGTGATCTATTTTGCACCTAAAATGTATGTAAACCATTCCAAGTAAGAGTTTTAAGCAGATAAAAATTGAAAAAAAAAATGTTAAAAAACACTTGGGCATAAATGGGTTAAAACCTTCCGCGCATACACGCATGCTTCAGGTCTTCTCTGATCTTACCAGAAGATACAGATATAGATCGTGACAAAAAATTGCGTTAGAGCCACGCTCTTTTTCGCTGTTTGGGTGAGAGAGAAATCATGATTAAGCTTATATGAAAAAAAATCTGGTATGGACCCCACACTACTTCCTTTTACGTGTAAATTTCTTAGTAGTTGCCTTAAGTGTTAAAAAAAGTGCTTGGAGTGAGCAAGGTAACAATTCAAATATTTACTCCCCTAATCTACCACGAAACAATGCAAAAAATATTTTACAATGGTTATTTTTCGACATATTGCTGATTTTAATATCATTTAGTGAATTTTTCGCAAAATATCGCCAATAGCGCCAAATTGAACCCAAATTCAAAAAATAATTTTTTCGCCAAATTTGTCGCCAACTTGGCGATATGTCGCCAAGTTGGCGTCAAACACTTGGCGACCAAAAGCTTGGCGACATGTCGCCAAGTGGTGGCGCCAATTCATATCACTTGAGTCTGCATTGAAATTAACACTGATTTACCCCAAAAAAGGGGTAAAAGACCCCTTTGGGAACATTCGAATGCAATCACAAGGGGAGGTGCACAACTAGACCCCCCTCAGAGCCTACATACCAAGCTAGAAGTGTCTACGGCATATAGTTTTTGAGTTATGCGAGCCACATACGCACATACATCCGCACATACGTACATACAGACGTCACGAGAAAACTCGCCGTAATTTACTCGGGGGTGGTCGAAATTGATTTTTCGGCTGTTTGTATGTTGTTAGGTACATATGCACGTGCTGACAGGTCGAAAAAACTACGCGACATTCATTCAGGGGTGAGCAAAGTCAAAATTTAGACCGAAATTTGAGTGAAATTTTTTTCGTGATCACAATACTTCCTTTACTACGTAAAAGGAAGTAAAAAGGAAGGACTGGGTGATTACCAAAAGAGGGGTGATAGGTAAGGTAGGGAAGGAATAATAAGAAGTATTTTGAGCTGTATCTTACAACGTGCCGTGTCAAAAAAAAAAAAAAAAAACGTGGAAGGATGCGAATTTCAAATGCGTAGTTTAGTTGAATATGTCAAAAGGATGTAGCAAATGCAAGTTTTGAATTGAAAACTTCGGAAAGTTATCACCCACAAATCATCTACTCTTTTTCTAAGTGGAACGGTTCGCGAGTGCTATACTACACTGCAACGTTTCCTGACAAAAACATCGTGACGTCAGCGCGACGTTAGCCTATGAAAAACGAGCTAGATAAAACGTCACAGCCTACTTGGCGAATTAGAGGAGATCGCTGACTGCTTGTGAGCTCTTATTGGCTCCGCCCGTACTGACGTTCAGTGTCAAGTTATTTAACTGCGTAATAGACGGGATTTTTGAGGAAAATATTTTCTGTTTCCTTCGCTAATTATATTCACGCTTTAAACTACTTTAAAGCAAACTATGACTTCATAAAAATTAAACAAAACTAATATTGAGGCTGGTATAAAACTCGTGAAAGATGACTTCTGGATGGGAGGGGTTTGACTTGGTCACGAGATTGTAAATTTAGAAAGTATGAGCGTAGTTTAAAGCAAATGAAACACAGCTGAAAGACAAATAAAATTTAATCTATCCTATAAGCGTCTTTTGTATTGAAATTAAAGTGTTAAGAGCTGAAAGCAAAAGCTTTTCCTTCTTATAAACACTTAAATTATTTTTTGAAGTATTTTGGTTTTAACGATGTATGTGTAGATTTTTGACTTTATTCGTAGAGCGTTTTAAAAGTAGGCGTGACCAGTTACTTATACTTCAAATATTTAATAAAAATGTATTAGGTACAATTTTTATTTGTTGAAATGTAAATTATTCGCTTTTTATATTGTACTCAAGTGAGCAAGCGGTTTTTGCAAGGTTATTTTTCGTGTTCAAAGAAATAAAATGAAAAAGGGGGGGGGGGAGGGGCACCGCATAAATTATATAGCTTTGATTTGAAATACCACTTTGATTTGATATTTAAATGTATTGGATTTTAAAATTCTCTAAGTCTCGCTTCGAAATACAATTTTCTTTTTTCAATTAGCTGTTAAAAAATCTCAGAGAGTGCTCCAATTGAATAACATCTCTCGGGAAGCAGAGCTTTATTTTTTAACGTCAAATGCCGGAGAAAGGAAATACATTTAAATAAAAATCATAATCTGGCAAAAGACAGAAATTTTAGTTCGAAAATAAGCCGCTGAGATCTAGTTTGTGTGATGTATGCATTTGTTTCATCTCTCCAAGGACTCGTGTGACGCTAGAATGCGCAGAGAATTGCTATGAAAAAACCCCAACTGCTTTCAACCAGGTTTTTTAATCGCGTAAACACAAAACTGTCTTCAATAGGAAAATACACTGCAAAAAGTAAACTTGTTTTTATAGTATGATACTGGAAGCACAGGTTCCAGTTTAAAACTGTAAAAGCACAGTAATAAACTGTTAAACTACAGTGAACTCGCACTTATGCGCCGGCCCAAGGGACCAACAGGAAAAGACGCATAAGTGACGCAAAGGTGAAAAAGCCTATTCGAAAGTCTAAAACGAAGAATAAATTCTAGTGAGAGCATGAATAAGATTGTATCTACACAAAATAGATTGATATTAATAGGTTTGGCAGTTACTGTAACATGTCATAACTAATATAGCATTTAGGTATGCAAATATAGCGTGCCTAAATAACAATATATTTCCTTTCAAAATAATCCAAAACAAATATTTGTGTTTGTTTTTGCCTTTATAATTAAGATATGATCTTCTTCAATATAATCATCTACATCCCTGCAGTACTATCCGTCATTTTATTAGTGGTATTTCAGTATCTCTTAATTCTTTTGTTACTAAATTTTTATTCTGAATTAAATTTGATTCTCTACAATGGGTGCTAAATAGAAAAACAGATAAGATATACCTGACTCCGAAATCTAATCCATTCTGAAAGAAAAGCTAACGAGAGCACCAAATGCGAAAGATTGAAGAGGAAAGTGAAGAAACATGTTCATTTTATAAAGATTTTCTCTCTCTCTCTCTCTTTTTTTAAATAGGGTGAGCGAAAATTCGGCGTATAAGTGAAACATTGAACTTTAGAGTGACGCATAAACGCATAAAATTATCATTATTTTACTATGGAATGAACCGGGACCACTGAAAATCGTCGCATAAGTAAAGAAGGCGCATAAGTGAGGCGGCGCATAAATAAGAGTTCACTGTAGCTATTTTACAGTTTATTACTGAAAAACTAGCAATTTTATAGTTTATTACTGTAAATTTAGCAATTTTCAGTTTATTCCGAAGAAATTAAACACTTATAAAAACTCAAGAAAAAAATGAGAGCAAGTGGTTTTCACAGGATCTCTACGGGGCTTTTGAACTCCTTAAAAGAGGAGGTCTCACTTGTCTCTTTTCTCTAATGTGTCCATCCAAAAACGATAGCCGCTTTTATAGGGGGAAGCACTCTGGATCGAAAATTCGATTTTCCTACAAGTTTATTAAAAGATTCGTTTCGCGTGTATGGCAACGGTGTGAATTATTTTTAAAAGATTTAATGGCGGTCGAACAGCTTCTTCAAGTCGTGGAACTCCATTAATTGTGGGGTGAAAGGGAGTATTGGCATTTTCTGGAATGGGTGGAATGGGCTACGTAATGAAGGCTCATGCGAAGTTAAAGTTACTGGAATTTTAGAAAAAGGTTTCCTAAATTAATGGTTCTTGACCTAGGAACTGACAATAGCGATTATCAAATGAAAAAGCAGAATAGGCTGTAGTACATATTTTTACTTACAACTCACGCACACATATTCAGATAGGTAAGAAAAAATTGGATTTTTCAAAATTTACAAATTGGAAGTTTATTTTGAAAATTAGAAAACATTAAACAGAGGCGTGTACAGGGGAGAGGGAGAGTACACCATTTGACCCGAACCCCGAGCCTGAAAGAACCCTTAATTTCATACATAATTTATCACAATTTTTTAAAGTATAAATTAAACGTAAAAATTATTAAAGAGGAGAGGATATTGTTACTGTTAAGATAAAGTACTAGTAAGTATATATATTTAAAATTAAAAATAGTAGACAGACAAGAAAAGTTTTGAAGAAATAGTTAAGAATAGTTGACAAAAAAGGGTCTAGCACGAGTTATATCAAAAACTAAAGAATCTTCACTATTTCCCTAAAACATCATACCGTACACTCCACATCCAGTCTTCTCTTCTTAACATCAGAAAAAAGTGAGTCAAACTGCAATTTGAGATTTCAAGTTAGAAAAATTTTCCGAGAGAATCCCCCAATCCTTCCTCTGACGTCATCAAAGGCAGAGCCTGCAATTACGCAGAACTTATAACTCTTGGTACATATTTTTTCTACAAAGGAATAAATTGCACAAAAAGAATTTCTGAGTAATAAACTTAACGTTTATAAATTCACACTATTTCTGATTTCTTTCTCTCTCTTTTTAATTAAAAACTAATATGGAGTTAAAGGAAGGGCGGCAGTACCAAGTTTTCTTCCTACCTCAAAAAAATAGTATACCACGTAGCCCAATACTGATATAATGTGCAGTTTTGTATGATAGCACTACGGAATATACAGTTAAAAGTTGAGATATATTTTGATACTTTTTCATTATTTTAATTGTTTAATCGACATTTTTTAGAATTGTTTAGTGATAAAGTCATATATTTACATTCCTATTACTCTAACTTTTGATAGTTTTTTTAGTACATCGTTCTCTGTATGTTATCACAATAGCGGGTGTGTGTGCATTTGTTATTTCGATGTATTTCTTAGTTATAAAACGTAAACCAAATGGATGACATTGAAAGCTTTAAATTATGTTTTTATGCTAAAATTCTATATCATGTTTTGAAAAGAGCCTAATTTGTAAAAACTTTCCATGGTTTAAACAGGTTTTTAAAGTGTTTTTCACATAACTGTTAAAAGAGAGAGAGGGGGGGGGGGGTATGAAGAATATTTTTTTTTTGAATGAGGAGTAAAATATACGTAGGTCTAAACAATATGAGGGGGAACTCGAAGAGTCATTTGCGACTAGCCCCCATATTTCCGTGTACGCCCCTGCTATATATTTCCGAAAGTAATACTTTTACTAAAAAGATAAGTCTTTGAAGTCGAAGTTAGCTCACTACATTATTTAAATAATTTCGAAAAAGAGAAGAAGCAAAAAAAAAAAAAACCGGTTTCATAAACGGAACAAGTTACACCGAATAGTTTCAGGCAACCGTGCATGGTAATCCCCTTGTGATGTTTAAAAACTTTCGAAAAATCGATTCTAAACATCTGATTAAAAATTTAGAACGAAAATCTAGATGAAACGTTTACTTCTCTTCTTTTTCTTCTCAACAAATGCAGCGTAGGGAAAAAATCGCTAAAAGTTTTAGCATTAACCTCATTTTCTGCTGTCGAGAAAAAATTTTGAAAACCATTTCAGTCATAATCCCGAAACTTGTTGGTTTACTTTTCTAAAGCCTGTACAAACCGAATCTTTTACTTACAAGTATCGATTTTATGGTATTTATTGTCACTGAACTTCCGTTCTCTTAATTATTGAAAAACAAATTTTAACGAATGTTCTGTTCCTCAATGTTCTTTGGGTGGTTCTTACAGATTTCAAGGTGCTGAAAAAGAATATGATAGCAAACATTTTCTATCTCCCTCCAATTTTAAGAAATACCATTTATACGTTATGGCTTATTTAGGCGTTAGGCCTATAGGAGTTATAAGTATATTAATTTTTTCTTTTAGACACATTCAATCTATGTACACATATTTTTTTACTTATTACAGCTACAAAACAGGTAAAAAGAGAGTAGAAACATAATTCACATTGATATCTGCTTTAAATTGTCCATATAATGCAACAGAATGGCGATTGTTCATCGATGACTCAAAAACTAGCTTGTAGTACTCCATAAAAGAAATGAGTTGCCGTCGTTCCAATAGCTAATTCTTGGATAAAAAAATAATCTAATTTAGATATGAAGATATTGCTTCATAAAGTTGACTACTCGCACCATAATTGAAGCATATGTTTAAAGTTATTGCCATTCTCATTGGTCTGCAACTCAGTTATACAAACTATTAAATTCAAAAAGGATATTTCCAAATTAAAAAATGTCCGTATCTTTTTTCTGTGTGATTGCAGCGCTTAGCAGTTTTCAAAACCTTCGACCCCCCCCCCGCTCCATAAAAGGTATTTTCCGCACCAGAAGCGAGAAAATCTAACTATTATTTTGGGTAGTAAGAGCAATTTTTTAAGCCCCTTTTGAGTCGTTAAATTGAAAGTCGAAAGGTTCCGTACTTTTCTGGCGTTCGAAAACCACTCTACTGTCTAAATTTTTTTCGTGCGACCTCCGAAGCATCTGCGCACGCTCCAAGTCTCTTCTAACTTTCGCGAAATAGGGAGGAAATGCAACGAGGAAGTAGCAAACGAACAAAAGCTGAAGTCATCGGGTAGTGCGCATCCTAAACCTATCTCCCCTTTTTCAGATGGAAGCGTTCGCGGCTGCCAGGCGCACAATACGCAAACAGACAGTACGACCCTTTCAGGTCGCCAAGTACCTCCCTGCTAAATTTGGTCCAGATCCGACGCAAACTGTGGATTTGAAAAGGGAACATACACACATACACATATATTCTCTGTTTTATTTATATGGATTTATCGATCATATTAATAAGGAAGAATCAACAGATTTCTTTCTATGCCCACCACTGTTAAGAAACAACTAGCCAACAAAATTTGAGGCGTTGCAGTTAGTTACTGCATTCATTTTTGATTAAAATTTTTTTTCGAGAAAAATTTTAATTAGTTCCCAGAACGTTTCGACTTTGCGAAGGATTATGCCTTCGAACTTCAAGGAAGTAAAAAAAAAATGGCTTCTGATATTCCGAGCGAGTGAAACGTATTCCCATCTGGGAACAAAATATGCAATAGGTAGCTTTCATTTAAATGGATTTGGCATCGATTTCAAAGGTTCGACTCCGCTTTAAGTGGAATGATATTCAAAAATACGAATGTTGGTGCTAGAAGCATGGATGTTGGATTGGGGGGCGGGGTGACTTATCGAGCTCATGGAAAAATACAGAACATAACTGAGTCGAAGGAATGAGAGTCGTGGGGTTAGGGACGCATTTTTAAGTCTTTTGGTGAAATCGTTGCAGTGACCGAGATCCGAAGATTTGGAAATTATCGAAAACTTGAAACTAAAAATGCCATATTTGCATACTTTGCTTGTAGCATGCTGTCTAATACCTTCTTAGCAAAAAATCTAAGAAAGTTTGTGGTGAAAGTTTGAAAGGTCTGTTATTGTAAGCGTCTGTTAATTTTACTCTGTCTTGGTAAGGCGGACCAATCTTATTATACCCTGTGTAACGACAGGAGGCAGCTCAAAGTAAAATTAATTTCCCCCTCTCCGCACTTTTCCCCTAATGGTTGTCCTAGTTACGGTGCTATGGATTTTTTCCCCACTCAGCTTTTGCAACAATGGTTAAATGCAAACGGTTGAAATTGCTTTGTGCGTAAACTAGTACTCTATGGAAAAATCAACGCTAATGAAGCACAGCAGTTTCTTTGAGATTGTTGCTGCATTCATGTATACTAGATTCGTTAGAAACGTTTAGAAGTAACTGAGACATGAGGATACAAATAAAAGCGTAAGCCTCATTCGATTAAGAGCAAGAATCTGAGAAACTGTCACGTCTAGCATTATGAAGTGATTCATGAACTCTCAGATTTTCTCCCAAAAATTAGCAAATGCTTATTATCTTATTGAAAGACCAAATCCAGAATGTTTTGTTCTAAAGTTGAGTTGTTTAGTTTTTATGGACCCCTAAAGGTGAAGGTGCGGCATCCAAAATTAAGTAGATTTTCAAGACATGGAAATTGCTGTGAGCTAAAACTCTTACCAGCAACTGTTGAACTCCAATTTCCTTTTTGTATATGGAATATAGAAGGTTCAAACTTTACAAAATGACTGTTAAATTTGAGGTAAGTTGTTGCCGTAAGGTCAGTGAAGGTCCTCAAAACAAGGCATTTTTGACGTTTTTTAGCATTTTTGAGGTCCAAAAACAGCTTGTACATTACAGTTGCCACGGCAAAAGTAGTGTCGTTTGAAAGACCAGTGTAAGCACTTTAAAATAATGTATAAATAACCGAGAAAAGTTCAACGTGCTTTTAGTTGCGTAAGGCCGAAATATGAAAAATGTCATATTTTACCGATATTCAAACGGTCATAACTTCCTCTGCCCACAACATATTGAAATATTTTTTCTGCCAATGTTATGCTCTATTCTTCGTCTTAACAGAATAGTTGAGTCCTTTGAGGCGAAATGCTTAAAATTTTTTTTACAAAAAACGCACAGGAAAAAATACATTTTTTGTCAAAAAATTTTTAACATTTCACCTCAAAGGACTCAACGGCTTAGTTAAGATAAAGAATAGAGTATGACATTGGCAAAAAAATTATTTCAATATGTTGTTGGCAGAGGAAGTTATGACCGTTAGAATATCGGTAAAATATGACATTTTTCATATTTCGGCCTTACGCAACTAAAAGCACGCTGAACTTTCCTCGGTTATTTATACATCATTTTAAAGTGCTTACACTGGTCTTTCAAACGACACTACTTTTGCCGTGGCAACTGTAATGTACAAGCTGTTTTTGGACCTCAAAAATGCTAAAAAACGTCAAAAATGCCTTGTTTTGAGGACCTTCACTGACCTTACGGCAACAACTTACCTCAAATTTAACATTCATTTTGTAAAGTTTGAACCTTCTATATTCCATATACAAAAAGAAAAATTGGAGTTCAACAGTTCCTGGTAAGAGTTTTGGCTCACGGCAACTTCCATGTCTTGAAAATCCGCTTAATTTTTGATGCCGCACCTTCAACTTTGCGGATCTATAAAAACTAAACAACTCAACTTTAGAACAAAACATTTTAGATTTGGTCTTTCAATAAGATAATAAACATTTGGTAATTTTTTGGAAAAAATCTGAGAGGTCATGAATTACAGGCGTGACACTTTCTCAGATTCTTGCTCTTAATATAGAATAAATGAAATGCCTCACCAGCAGTGTATAGAAAAAAAAGATCTGTTTTCTTTCGTGCGGTTTCCATGGAGACGACGAAAAGTTTCTAAAATTGATACGCCTATTTTAAAGTAACCAAGTATAATAGTTGGCAAAAGCAAGAATGAATGAATGCAGTAACTCCCCCTTATTCGCGAATAGGTTGAGGCACAATAACAGAAGATAAGCAAAAATTTCACTAATAATCAACAAAATTGATTTTAAAAAACGTTGCTTGTTTAAGTAATAGTTAGAAAAGAAATCAAGAACAGTTTGTATATGATTAAACTATAAGAAAAACAATTACAATGTACGTAAGAAACGTAAAAAGTTAAAAAAAAAAAAAAAGTAGGTATATCGTTATTACAAAACTAACTACCCACATAAGCGAGCAAATCGGACAAATAGATCAACATGAGTTGCATGCAAATTATAGAGGAGGGAAGGGGATTTTTTCTTTTTTCGAACAGAACGGGTCTGGTCATTCGTTTACGCTCTCAAGCAGTGTAAATCTAAAATAAAGTTAGTATAGTTAATTCTTTAGTAACGCTAGGTACGTCACTATAAACAGTTAACTGGCTATTTCTATTGTAGCACTGTTGCTTTTTTTTAGTATATAAATCTTCATGGAAGTCCAGTTTACAAGAGACTTTATAGTAGTAGAGTAGATCGGGACACAGTAGTTATGCTGTGCCCTTTTTTCCGAAACGTATTATAATTGAAGGGGAAAGTGCATAAAGGTAATATGTGACAATATTTTGAATTTTTTAGAAAAGCTTTCAAAAAAAATATGTTGTATAACTTTTTTTTAATGGATTTTTCTCAACGGGTAAAACGGGGTCCTATTCTTAGTTAAAAACCATTTTTGTGAATAAGGGGACATGATACTGATGGACCTTCATCCATTATAAAAAAGTAAGTTTCCAAAATTGTCACATATTACCTTCATCCACGGTAAAAGGTAAGTTTCCAAAATTGTCACATATCACCTTTATCCATTTGCTCCTTTAATTGTTATGTCACCTCACTAGCCGTAACAGATTGATGCTGCTCCCTAGCAAGTACTATCACAAGTTTTTTGTGTCCCTCGAGCTTTAATGTAGTATTTGTGGCAGGATAACCCGTTTCTTTTCCAAATTGAGTAAATTCTGTGTTGAACTTATTGAAGCATACTATGAACTAAGGATGCTTAGATAATAATAAACAAATATATGAATACTAGCAGAACTTTATCCTTGTTTGAGAACACTATAACTCAGTTAGATGTCAAAATAATAAAAAGTGACGTTCTGTAAGTGAGACTGTGTAAGCGTGCCCCCGGTTTGGGGCAGGTTTACGCAATGGATACTGACCTAAAAAATATTTTCCTGACGCTTAAATACGCAAACAGGGTAAAAAATGAATGCACAAACTTCAACTTTATTAACTGCTTTATAAGACCATAACGTCTAAAATTTCCTAACTTGAAACATAAAAATTAAAAAAATCATTGAAAAAAAAAAAAATTCGCGTAAACGTGCCCCGGTCTACCCTACTGCAGTTTTCTTGCAGTGTATATTTTAATCGAACGTTTTGTGAAATTTCCTGACTTATTCTGAAACGAAGCAAAATTACGAAAACCAAGAAATTAAATTGAAGGTGAAAGCACCCCTAGCAGGGATCATTAGTTCTAAACTGACACCCTATGACACACAGGCGAGCATCATTATCTCAGTTATTACTAGTCGCCTGCAATCTGGCAGCCGATATTCTATTCTTTCTGAGCGTTGATAAGCTTAGTTAATTTTACATAAGACTATAAAATAATGCCATCGTGTATTCCCCTCCTTTATGAAATTCGAGCTTAAATTCTTTGTACGAAACGGACTATCTTGTCAATTGTACTGAAAAATAGTTTTAATATTTACAGTCGAGCCCGCTTAATGGAATAGTTATTTTGAAACAAAAAATATTCTAATAAGCAGGATATTCCGTGATCCGGGATGAAAATAATGCATCACAGCGGTTTTGTACATTGAAAATGTGTTAAATTAAGCGGGTTATTCTTTTAACCGATATTCTAATAAGCGGGCTAGACTGTAATTAAACACTTTTCTTTGTTTTAACCATTTTGCTTCCTTGTACGATAGAAAAAGAATATCGTTTTTGCCGAAAACTTGCTTCTCAAATTTATCATTAATTTCCATTTTAATCCACTTTAAAATTAATTATGAATAGTTTTATTTAGTGAGGTCTTCACGTATTTACGTATTAACGTGTCGGCCACATTGTCTAATAGTGGTCAGAGACGTTTGACCGTGATGCGGTGGTGACCCGCTTTCCTTTTCACGTAAACTAAATTGCCGCACTTAATTACCGCACTGTGGACTAGATTTTGATATTGAAGGGTTTGGTTGTTTGGCCAAAGTAGTTTAGCTCGCAGTTCCAGGTTTTATGTCCTTTACTATTGTCCTTCTTTGTCGGGGTGTCACTTTTGGTGGGCGACCTGGAGACTTTTTACTGCCATAAGCATTTCCAAGTCGCAAAAAAAAATAAATAAATAAAAATAAATAAATAAATAAATAAAATAAAAAAATAATAAAAAAAATGTCTAACACATTATGCGATCTGTTTAAAAGCTTACCTATTTCTCTGTTCTCTTATTTTCCACACTTTTTAAATTCATCAATTTTTCCCCTGTTCAACCAACGAAAGACTGTAACGACGCCCCATTTTATTTGATTACAACGGGACGCTTAAATCTATTAAAATACCTTCACAGTAGCCAGCATAATCCCAAAGTGAGACTAAGCATCGATTTATGATTTTTTTTTTCGGAAATAAACGTGAATGGTGTAAAAATTCTGAAGGAGGACCTATCTTTTCGAAACGGTCTGAAAATGAAAATTTGCACAGAAAAAAAAAACAATTATTTATTTTTAAGACATTTCATCAGTAAATAGTTATAACAATTACTGATTAATTATCTCTACTAAAAACAGGTGATTCTTGTTCTCAATTAAGAGCCGAAATTTTGATAAATGGGGGTGGACCTATCATTTCTATACGCACTAATGTAAGAACGCGAATCTGAGCAAAACATTGGCTTTTTATTTACTTTTTTTTTCTCACAAGATGGTAGAAATGAACAGTAAAAGTTTTGGCACCAATCTAATTTTCGTCAATAAGGGCGAAAAACTCTGAAAGCTGTTTGACTCATAACCCGAAACTAACTTTTATTAAAAATCAAACAGTATGCAAAATAGAGGAAAGACAGAAGCGAACAAAAAAAAAAAAAAAAATGCCTTCTTAACGGCTTTTGATTAAATTCCCCCTTGTGCTTAAGTGAAGACGAAGGTTGGAACTTGTACACTTTGATTGCTTTCTAGTTTTCTTTCAGCTCTCTGTGAATGTTTTCTTTAAAAATAACAGATATTTTGTTTTATGCTTTTTTATTTTGGCTTACAGTTTTTGAAGTATTTGGCATTTCGTTTCGCAGAAAAATTAAAGTCTTTAGTATTGAAATATTTTCCCATTTCCTTGTTACCCCTTAAGAATAGGGTTATTCCATCGTCCTGATGCAAATGAAGGGCCAGGGGGAAATAAGATGAAAGTCACTTTTTCGTCAATTTTGAGATATTAGCTCTATGTAGGGGCTATGAAGGACTAATGTCATCTGGTAGAACAACAAATGAGAAAAAAGATGAGAAGCGACCGAAATGCGCATGAAAACTCGAAAAACATAAGGAGCTACAAGAAATCAAACTTTGTTCTTCATTTTTCTCGAAATCGCTTTTGGGTCACTTTCACCTTTTTTCCCCCTGGCCCTTCAAATGTTTTTGATTTTAATAAAGCTAGAAAATAGTATTTTTTAAAAACTTCTTTATATATATTGCAAATATATGATTATGCATTCTACCTTTAATTTTGTTAAAAGAAAAGGTTTTAAACATTGGAAGGTGCAGAGTAAAGTTATTAAAAAATATAAAGTGAAAAAATACGAAATGTAACTTTTATACAGTCGGCAGGTCATTCCACTCATATTTAAGAAAATAAAAAGTGTAAAACAGTAATTAAAACTCCAAGGGACTTATAAAATCAGTTTGTCTTATCTGAACTACAATCAACAACAAACAATAGGACGGGGATTGGAAATATAGTTCGTCTTATCAGTAATTCGTCCAAAGCGTGTTCGAATTTACGAGCTTCTACTGTAATAATAAAATCATAGCAAAAATAACAACTAACAATAAAAATAGCAATAGAAATGATGAAAAATTTTCATAATAACAATATCAAATAACAAAATCAATGATGATAATGGATAATAATATCAACAATAATGATGATAATGGATAATAATACCAATAATAATGATGATAGCAATAAAAATAAAAATATTTTTGGAAAAAAAAATTGAACCGACTTCGGAACTTCACTCGGCAAGTGCTCTAAAAAGTAAAAATAATTTTATTCTTTGAACACCATCGATACTTCATTAAGCATAAGTTTTGAAGTCTGCGCAAAAACACTAAATAGAATCATACGAAACTATAAATTTAACTATAGATATAAATTGCAATGAATCCAGGTTCTTTAATCGCATTCGCATACACTACATTGACAACCACATATTTATGTAATGGTATAAATATTCAGCTCTTAATTTTCAATGGTTTCGCTGAAAAATGTTGGCAAAATGTAGTTAAACATCATTTCACCTATAGTTTTTGCACCGACTTCAAAACTTATGCTAAATGTAGTATCGATGGTGTTCAAAGAATAAAATTATTTTTTACTTTTTAGAGCACTTGCCGAGTGAAGTTCCGAAGTCGGTTCATTTTTTTTTCCAAAAATATTTTTGTTTTATTCTTTTTAGTGTAAATGTATATATGAAATAAGGTAATTTTTCCATTACAAAACTTTACCTAATTTTCTTAAGTAAATTCTCCATAAAATAAACTATGTAAGAAAGAAACTATCAAAGCGTCTAAAATTTTAAACGTTTGACACTAAAAAATAATCCTAGCTATTCTCTGGTATTTATTTATGTACTAGTTTAACCAAAGGCTAAATATTAACTGCTTTTCAACGAATTTATATTTCAAAACAGTTTCTCGCGGTTCATAAGATTTTACGACGTACTACATCGTTACCATTGAGTTTCATGTTTGCTTCAGTTAAGCCTTCATTTAAAATTCTCATTATCATTATTATTACTGTTTCATATCAATCACGTTTTGTAACGATGGATTTGATATTTAATCATTTAGGACAAATCGCTTAAATTTGAGCAAAAATTTGAAGATTTTTCTCTCTTTCTTCAGAATTCCTTTATCAAACCTTATGTAAATAAAACTAAAGAAGCATGAAAACTTACGAATCAATCAGTACCTGGTTCGACTTTCAGTTCGTTGGAGCTCAGGAGAAAAAAGCAGGACATAAAAAGACACTCAGTTTAAAAATTTCAAAAAGACCATGGAAACGAATTTCATCACACAATCCAGAGAAGCCTTGCATTCAAAAATGTCATTATTACGATTACTGTGATCCCGATTTATTTTTCGAACGATTTCTGCAGGTTCCCGTTCTCAAACCCGGACCACGAGAGGATGGGACCAATCGGAAAGAAAGACCTTTTAAACAAAAAAAGAATTTCTGAAATCGGTCTAGGCGTCTTCGAGTAATCTTGTAACATCCAAAAAAAAAGTTCTCCGACGAATTGTATTACCTCCTCTTTTGTTGAAGTTGGTTAAAAATAATACTTATTATTAATATTATTATTATTATTATAGTAATTATTATTATTATTATTATTATTATTATTATTATTATTATTATTATTATTATTATTATTATTAATATTATTATTACTTTTGTTATTATTACAATTATTATTATTATTACTATTACTATTATTATTATTATTATTATTATTATAACAATTACTTTTGTTATTATTACAATTATTATTATTATTATTATTATTACTATTATTATTATTATTATTATTACAATTATCATTGTTATAATTTTAACATTTTTTATTAATTTTTTCCTATAATGAGAATAATAATAATAATCTATATCTATAAAAATGAGTGTATGTATATATACTTGTTCTCTGTACAAATCCACAGTTTGCGTCAGATTTTCATCAAACTTGACACAGAGGTTCCTTGATGCCCTAGAATTCTCATAGGCGGGGTCTTGAAATTTTAAAAAATCTAAAAAGCTCAAATTTAAATTTTTTGTCAAAAAATGACCCTTTTATAGGAATCTAGCCTATTTATATTGTAATCGAGATAGGCCTTTTAGCATTCAAATTGATGAAATTTAAGATTTTTAAATATGAGTATTTTCCAACAATGATTACGATTAAAGTAATGAATTTTCAATTTAAGGCTCACCTATTTCCTTTTAGCATTGAAATAAGTAAAAAACAATCATAATTCATGTGGACTTTATAAAAAGAACCACGGATTTGAATTTCAAATTTGCAATGCGACGACAGTTGCGTCTGTAATGGAGATAAGCCTTCAGAACGAGAAATAGATTTATTTCTGAGTTATAATAATTTTTACTTTGTAGGTGGGAACAATTAATAGAGAAAAGTTAATATTTTAAATTTGGCGGGTGAAATTGATGCAATTTTTTCACTTCCATGTGCATATATTTCATGCCAGTGGACGCGGCAAAGCACAGACAACATTTATCTTTAATTTTCACCTTTTGATAAGACTATTTTTCTGTAAACGTTTAACTTTCTGTAATATTTTAGTTTTTTTCAAAGTTTGTACCTAAGAGACAGATTGATGCAAATTATTTTATATCCATATGAATAGAACTCTTTCAAACTTTTTTTCCCTGAATGCTATGTTGTATTAATAAGCACCCGGGCAACGCCGGGTATTAAGCTAGTAATAATAATAATAATAATAATAAATATTATTATTTTTTTGTTATGAGACGCCCGCCCCCTCATTCATTAACATATTGCAAGATCTTACTTAAATTCACATGAGGTGCAAGTGACGAGAGGATTAGAATAGCGCATCTCAAGTATTTAAAACTTGAACATTTTTCGGAAATTGTAAAGCGGAACGACGTTTCTCCTCCCAGAAACGAAAACGAAATTTCTCCGAACGTCGTAGGATATAGTGAGTGACAAACAGAAGTTATTGCATTTCTGGGTCGAAAAGAAAAAAAAAAGGAACGTTTCCTCACATCTCAAATTCCTATTCGGAACCAAAATACATATTTTCGCAGTTGCGATGGAGAGAAAAACACTGAATTTTGGATGAGGGGAGAATTTCTCGGCTGTACTAGAGAACATCATACCGCGGTGAGCGTTCGTTTACCGGGGACATAGCAGGGACAATCCCATAAATATTTGACTGTGTGAGGAATTGGTTCCTTTTCCTTAAGTGGCCCTTCGAAAAGAAGAGAGTTTTCTGTCTGTTTAATAAATAAACGAAAGAAAGCCAGCCGCCGAACTATTCGTTTCTAAAGAGTTACACTTCAGAACGCCAACGCCCACTTTTGTTTACCGCTTAGAAAGGGGAAATTATAACATTTTCAGAGAGAGAGTGTTTCAGGATAACTTTTCTCTAACAATTTTCACTAGCACTGGTATCTTTTGGTCCACTATATCTGTAATAGCACAGGTATCTTTTGTGGAAGCAATTTACGGTATGACAACACCCCCCCCCCCCACACACACACACTCCACAAGCACATATGCACGCACAAGCTGTAGCAAATATGGACCACATTTTTCAGAAACAACTTATTTTTCTTCATGTGATGTAACGACAGTCTAAGCAAACATTAAAAGACAGTTACATATTTTGTGATTTTTTTTCTTTTTTTATTTAGTTCAAATCTATTGTCCATACTCCCCTGGATATATATTTTTTGGAAAACATTTAACGTTAGATCCTTTCCAAAATATCTCCTTTCTTTTAACCCATTTATGCCCAGTGTCCTAAAAATGGGACGCTTGTTAGTTACTGCATACAAAAATCTGTAATGGATATATCATTTTACTAAAGCTGCTTTTCACACTTGAGAAAACCAGATAGAGTTACTAGTTGCACATCATTGTTTATTTATGGACATCTATTTTCCGACAAATCAGTCAAGCAACGATCCAGAATGGGCAGCCGCAGAAAGTAAAAGTTTTTTGCGAGTTTTTTTTTCATAAAATTAAACTATTTTAACATGATTTGCTTAAAATTGATGACATATGCCTTCTGTAATGTTACTTTGCAAAAGTAGAGTCGAGTAAGGTCGTATTTTGCTCACATATCTGTTCAGTGTCCCATAAACAGGACGATAAATAACTTAATAAATATGGCAACGGCGATGTATTTTACGCCTAAAATGTATGTAAACCATTCCATGTAAGAGTTTTAAGCAGATAAATATAAAAAAATTGTTAATAAAAACTTGGGCATAAATGGGTTAAAAGACAATTACGTATTTTGTGATAAAAACTTTTTTTTTTAATTTAGTTCAAATCTATTGTTCATACTTCCCTGGATATATATTTTTGGAAAACATTTAACGTTAGGCCCTTTCCAAAATATCTCCTCCCTTTTAAGAGACTGAAAATGAAACATCTCAACAAAAGTTTTAAAACAGCTGCTCTTGACGCCTCCGCTGGAACGTGGACGATTTCATAATTAAAAGAAAAGGACACTTTGAAATTTTTTCACTTTTCTTGAATCATTCTTCATGTATCGCGACTAAAAACACAATGACACATGTGACAGGACATGTTCAGCTCCATGATTCATAGTCGCTAGTCACAAAAGAGTGACTTGCCTTTTTGAGGCACGCACCAAATTCATTCTTTCGTTAAAAATGGCGAAAGTCTTTTTCTAAAAAATCCATTGTTTTCTGTTTTCGCATGAAATTGGGGCTTCACTCATTTAAATAAAAGGTAATTTAAAAAAACGCATCTCTTACCGCTGCTTTGAAAACTTTTTAGAAATTATACAGAAATGAAAGCTTCTTTTCTTTTGCAAAGAATGTGAATTCCTTCGCCGAAACAATTTAAGAGTGTGACAGACATTCTTTTTGACGAATATTCTTTTTTTGCTTCGCCAGATCCTTTACTATCTTTTTCTGCTTTTTTTTAATATAAAAGTATTTATAATTTATTATTTATCGTCTGCCTTTATTTAATGCTACAAACTGTATACATGAAATGTTTATTTTCATGCAATAGTTTTTACTACAGAGCGGCCAGAAAAACTGGTCACACACATACAGCCACATGTCATTTTCCACTGGTTCCTGAAAAAAGCTATGCTAGCAATGGTAAAAAAAAATTCTTTTTTTATGTTTTCCGTCTTCGAAAAAAGTCCGCTTCGTACGTTTTTCTTCAAATAAATCAAAATCTTGTTTTATGTACAAGACTCACACACTTTTTTAAAATCTTTTTTTCAAGCTAACTTCGTTTCATAACTGTTTGAAACCGCTCTGGCATTCTTTTTGCTCTATCTCCACGGTCCTAATGTAAGGGGGGCTTCCGCCAATCGTCTGATACGATCTTCTTAACAACAATTGAGGACCAGAGCTGCTCACACTTGTGGTAAACCTCCAGGCTGCACGCACTCCGAGCGACAAAAAAAAAAAAAAAAAACTTTAGCTTTAAATTCCACCAGAAGTTTTAAAATTGTTTTTAAAAGTTGAGTTTTTAGTTTATGCAAGTCGTCGATTGAAGTTCTTGCGGCTCCATAAACAGCCCTATTACACGCTTTAACGAAAAAGTTTTAACCAGAATGCTGAGTGGAAAAATCCATTTCATTTTCATTTCATTTCACCCTCCAGGGTCCCCCGTACCTACCAGCTTAGTGGTTTAACTGGGATAGGGCCCTGAAGAGCGCTCTGTTCTTAATTTTGAACCAGAACCTAGGGTCGAGCAAACCATAGGCCCTAGCACCCCCAGAGGTATCGTTTCACTTGGAGGACTTTGTGACCACGACATTTTTAACGCCTCCCAGTCACCATTAATCAAGACGGTGGATCTTTGATCGGCTGGGATCGAACCCGGGTCCTTTCGGACACGAGTCCGATGCCTTACCGATCGGGCCATCACGGCCCCTGTGGAAAAATCCAGCAAACACTCCTCTTGTCTTGAAATTCTCTCTGAAGCCAATGTCTCGTGTATCGTCTATTCTATCACATCGCGAATTCTCTCAATATCGGATTTAATATCAACTTCGGGTGATTATGTTGAAACAATTAAGATGAAAAAATGATGAACTGTGTCCCGCAGCTGATCTAGCAATTCAAAGCATAAAAATTCAAATTTTTTATCTATTTCTTTTTTTTTTTGCGAATACCAACTAGGGATGGACCGGATATCCGGTAACTATCCGGTATCCGGCCTATCCGGCTGATATTTTAAGTATCCGGTACTTCCGGATATCCGATCCGGCTGACCGCCCCGGATACGGATATCCGGAAGATTTTTGCAGTATATCCGGCTAAGTATCCGGTATTGATGTGGGGAATATCCGGAATTGATGTGAGGGTTATCCGGTATGATGTGAGGACCTAATTAAATATTTTCTTTTTTATAAAAATCTTAGTTAAAAATTTCATTGTTAGATAAACCTTTTAGATGATGTAATTACTTTTCATCTTTCCTTTTTACCAATTTTTGCTTCTGAAACAAAAATTGTGTTATTCCTCCGACTGTGTACTGGACATGGCAGCATTCTGCATATTTGATTTTTCACAATTGCCAGATAAAATATGATCGTCTTCAGCTTTTCAAAAATATTTTAGTTAAAATATTTAGAAAGAAAAGGTTACAAACCTTCAAGGATTAATGTGCGACAAAAGTTTGAAAAAACTTACGATCATATCGTTAGTTCATAAAAATTAATCGCAGTAGCTTTTAATATAAATTCTCAAATTATTTTATTTATTGAATTCTTTTAATTTTAGTTTTTGTGCTTCTAACAAAAATTGCGATCTTTTTACACCCAATGATGTTGTAATTAGATATTTTTTACTTTGCCACTATTATTGCTTTATTTTAATTGAAAATAACATACACTAAATAACCTATCTAACATTGACGAAAGTTTTCTTTTAGATAATGAAAACATCTGTCCCCCTGAATCGTCGCAACTTAAAACCATGCTTTTTTTTTTTTTGAAAGAGTTTAAATGTGTGTAACGAAATTTTGAATTTTGCACTTTGTTTCGTTCTTTCTTTTTGTAATACCTTCCTTTCAGAAAAGATATTTCTCTGCTATTAGAATCTTTTCACGTCTGTCACGTCACTCCGTAACTCCTCGAGAACATGTTGAGCATGACCCTCAATAACATTCAATCGAGTTTCGATAACTCAAAGCTTTATAAACTCAAATATACCTTCATTTCAAAGTTTTCATTTGGTCCCAAATTCTTGAAAAGACGGTAGGAACTGCTTGTAACTCGAACTATCAATAACTCTAAGTTTTTAGCCGGTCCCTTGGGACTATGAGCTATTGAGACTTGACTGTATTTAAGATGTTAATTTGCATCATTAGAAAGTATATTTTGTCTTTTAGAATTTAAGTAAAACTTTAAGTTAATTATTTAGATATAAGTTTATTAATTTATTTTTTAAAGTGAACATGTTTAGAATAATTTTAAATAATAATGATAATGTATCGGTCATTTCAGCGAAAATGGTACAAATCAGTCCCGATACTTCAGAATTTTGGGAATTAATTTTAATGTTTACCACCAATTAATTATATATTTTTTATTTGTTCTCCATCTAATTGTGTGTAACCAAGTATTACTTATTTAGGCATAAGCCATTTATAAAGGACACCTCCCCCCCCCCAAAAAAAAATATTTGGCAAAAGAAGGAAAAAATGATCTGCCCAGCTTAAAATTGCTAGGACTTAAAATGCAATTGAAGATTAAGCTGAAATGCAACAACAAAATCATTTGCAATGCACAGCAGAAAAAATGCTTCTGACACCCTTTCTGTTGATTTTTATGCATATAAACAAAAAAATCTTGGAAAAACACGTATTTATCTTTGTTCCTAGATTTATGTTTCAAACTGTCCACTCTGTTACAAACCTTTCAGGAATGAAATAAGCAATTGCATTCAATGCGATATTTTTTTAAAGAAGTACAAGTAATGTATCTGCTGTGATTACCAGGGCCGGTCTTAGGCCGATTGGACCGATTTTGCCCAATCGGGCCCCGCTCGAGCAAGGGGCCCCGCGTCGACAAATTATTTTTGCCTTCATATGAGAAAAAAAAACTATATCAAAATAAAAAGCTAATTGGCAATATTTAACTCATGTTTAATCTGTTTGAAAGTATGGTGCTACGTTTAGTTCCTAGATTTTTTTTATGTTTCAAACTGTCCACTCTGTTACAAGCCTTTCAGAAATAAAATAAGCAATCGCATTCAATGTGATATTTTTTTTAATAAGTACAAGTAATGTATCTGCTTTGATTACTTTGATACATTGAATTATATAATCAGTAACTAAGATAAGCCTAAAATTATTTGCTGATGATAGTTAATTTGCACTGTGGGATGTCCACTCTGTTACAGTCGCATTAATAGTGCAAAAAATATTTTTTCTTGAAATTGCAGACAGAATTAGTTTTAGGTTGCTTAGTTCATTTTATACTTGTTCTGAAATTAACTTTTCTTTACGATTAGAAATATATTTTTCAAACCTCATTTGTCTCCTCTGTTACACAAAGTGGTCGAACTATTCAAAACCATTAATGAATGACTCATATATACAAGCCATTTACACTTTATTATGCACAAATAAACAGAGAATAATTTTTAAAAAAATGATTAGTTGGCGAAAATTACTTCATTTGATAAACTTAACTCGACAATTTCAGACATGATTTGTACCATTTTGGCTGGAATAACCCATAAATATAACATTTGCATCTCGGAATGTATCTTTATTTTTTCAAAATGAAGTTGAATTTCGAGGTGATCGTTTAAGAATTAGTTTATTAATTTGTTTTTAAAAAAGTGAATATGTTTAGCATGACCCTTAATGTATTTAAAATGATAATTTGCCACTTTTAAGAATGTGTATCTTAATTTTTTGGAACTAAAGTAAAATTTCAAGTTGATTATTTAAGTAAAGTTTACTCATTTGTTTTTTAAAAAGTGAACAACTTCAGCATACCTCTTAAAAGTATATTTAAACTGCTGATTTGAATCTTTAGAAAACATGTTCCTTTGTTTTTTGGAGTTATATAAAATTTTTAACTGATTATTTGAGTATAACTTTATTATTATTATTATTATTTAACACACTGGTCCTGTTTTAATATTTTCTTCTTTAACTTGTATGTTAGAAAAATTACATGCATATTATTCTTTAAAAAAAGAATTTCAAAGCAAAATTTTGCTTTATATTATTACAAAATTAGAAATAAGAAAATGTGTTAGGGCCGTGCTCCACATCAGCGTAAAACGCGACCGAAACTGAAGGCAGAAACCGAAAATCCGAGTATTTTCCATAGGAACACTATTGAATCCATTTTACGCTTCTGCTTTATTTTTCTGCTTTACGTCAATGTGGAGCATGGCCCTTACTTTGTAATGAAGTTTAAATTCATAAAATTCTAATAAAATATGTATCAATTTGAAAAAAAAAAAAAAAAAAAAAAAAACGTTTATCTGAGCTTAGTTTTTTTTCCGTTTTTCTTTCTTTGTTTCTTTCTTTTTTTTTTAATATTGGTGAAATATTTAATAACTGTATCATTTACGTAGAAACCTATTGAAATGATATTGAAACAGAAAAGCTTTAAAATTTAAACTAAGAATAATTAAAAGTTTAAACTTTGAGTACATAACAGAAATATTTAATTCAATCTTTTAAAGTTTCGTCTATTTTGATAAAAATACATAATTTAGAAAGAAATCACAATATGCTAGTGTTTCATTTCATATGTAGCGCTACTCCTGTACAAATAAAATAGAGGCTTTAAAAATTAATTTAGATGTATTTAACATGTTCTTAAAGAAATTATGCGAGAAAAAACTTTGATTTATTGTTTTGAAGCTGCATTACATAAAAATAAGCAAACATGCAATGTAATTGTAATGCCGGATATCCGGTATCCGGCGTGTGATGAGCCACCGGATATCCGATATCCGGTATCCGGCAAAATCACTATCCGGTCCATCCCTAATACCAACTAAGAAGCAAATTTTCAAAATGTGGCAATGTAGAATATGCTATAAATAAAATTGTATCTACAAACAAAGTAACAAAAGAAAAACAAAACAAAAAAAAATAAGGATTACACATTTTCTTCACTGGTTCATTGAATAAGTGGCAACTAGCTGCCAGGGCAGCTAAATTAGCTTCCTGCGGCATGTTGATGCATAACGTCCCCCTTCTCTAACTTTTACCTCATTCTGAAGTTATATTATTTGATAGAATTTAATGTTCATTCGATTTCAAGACATACCACGCACGTGGCCCGGCGTTGCACGGGCACTTCGTGCCTTTAAAGTAGTGAGGAAAATTTCAAGAAACTACTCCCCGCCAAGGCGGCTCGCTAACAGGCGCTTCACGCCTTTACTTTTTTCCTATATAAAAAATCATTCGAATTATTGAGATACTACGCGCCTTCAAGATGGTGAGGAGAGTTTCAGTAAGTTCAGCTCGCTCAAAGAAAAAAGCAGACATAGGGCTGAATTCAAGTGAAACACCATTGCAATCGCTTCGAGACGATCGCAAATTGCCATCGCTACTGGAAGTCGAATTACATTAGAATCGCATCTCGTAGCGATTGTAACGCATCCAAATTTGGGAATTTGCGATTGCATTAGTGAGTTGCGATCGTCCGTGTTTCACTTGAATTCCTGCCATAGACACTCAGTTTTTAATATAAGTAGATGGCTTTTCAACAAATGAATGTTTCAAAATATTACAAGTAGCTAAGCGATAAAAATTCTACGTAAGTGGCCCGCTTATGAGTTTCGTGTTTGATTTAGTTAAGCCTTCATTCAAAATTCTCATTATCATTGTTATCACTGTTTCATAGCAACGACGGTTTGCAAGAATGGCTTTCACATTTAATCATTTATTAGGCTTAATCGCTTTAAACTTGACTACTTATTAATTGATATCTTCGCTAATTAAAATCGTATAATTATATCAATTGAAACTAATGAAGCCTGAAAAATTACCTATCTATCGGTACCTGGTTCGACTTTCAGGTCATTGGCGTTCAGGAGAAAGAAGCGTGACATAGAAAGATAGTTAGAAAGATACTCAGTTTTTAATATAAGTAGATTTTAAGCTACGTCCATGGATTATAAACCCCGTTCCTGATTTTACGTTTTCCGGCTTAATACGTTTTGATCACTGCTCAGACAGAAAACGTAAATGAGGGGCTTCACTGTAAGAAATAGATGTTATTTTTACAGTATTAGACAGCTAATTTTTTAGCAATAAACTGTAAAAATTGCTAATTTTACAATTATAAATTGCAAAATTTCTAATTTTTCACTAAAAAATTAAAATGGCTGCTTTACAGTAATAAACTAATGTTGCCAATTTTAATTTATTTTTGTACATTTTGCAGTTTTAAACTGGAACCTCAGCTGGATTATACTTTTGTTTTTGCAGTATAATACAGCCATTTTTGTGGTAATAAACTGTAAAATTGCGGTAATGTACTGTAAAATTGCTGCTTTACAGAAATAAACTGTAAAATTGCTAGTTTTAGTTTATTACTGTGCATTTTGCAGTTTTAAACTGGAACCTCTGCTGCCAGTATTATACTATAAAAACAACGGCTTATTTTTTGTAGTGTAGGGTTCGAAATCAATAAATTACCAAAACTGCTTTTGTGTCCACTTTTTACAATTTATCGACCTCTTCCGCACCACGTTAGTCCACGGGTATTTATTTCCAAAACCCCGCCGATTAAGATCGCTCGGGAGAATAAATCATTGCGGCTTCCCTTTCCAATTGCAGAGGTCTCAGCTACAATCCATCTCGCTCTCGAAGTCTGCATCCTCAGCGACTTTCGCACAATCCATCACCGCGAAGATAAACCGCAGTCATCGAATGCCCGGGAATTTTGAAAGTCGATTCTTATTCTTATGGGAACATTTAAAAGCAGAATGTGAGGCTCTCCATTTATATGGGGGACGTCAACTTTCGAACTGTCCTCGGTTTTGGGAAACGTCTTTGTTCAGGGTATTCTTCGTCGGAGTTTGGTGTTTTGAGAGACTTCTAGAGAAGGATAGACTTGAAAAATTCTACAATACAATGAATGAACCGTTGTTTTTACAGAATAATACTGGCAGCCGAGGTTTCAATTTAAAACTGTAAAAGGCACAGTAATGAACTGTAAAAGTAGCAATTTTACCGTTTATTACTGTAAAGTTAGAAATTTTACAGTTCATTGCCGTAAAATTTAGCTGTATTATACTATAAAAACAACAGTATAATACTGGCAGCAGAGGTTCCAGTTCAAAACTGTAAAATGTGTGGTAATAAACTGTAACATTAGAAATTTTACAGTTTATCACTGTAAAATTAACTATTTTAGTTTAGTAACTAAAATAGTAACTACTTAGAAATACCTTAATAATATATTTATTGTCTTTTGAAAAATTAACAAACGTATTTACAAATTAAACTTAACCACACTTAACTCACAAAAATCAACTAATACCACACGCACAGTTGACTGCTTAAATATCTGTCCAAGTAAAGTAGTTTGATCTTATTTTACGACAAAAAATGAGTAAATAAATAAGTAAAATTAAAACACTTTCCCAATCTTTCGCTCATTGGTAGCCGAGTCAAGTTTTTGTGATGTTATGAAAACGATGAATGTAAGGATAGTTGTAATTATAACCATTTTTAAAGAGAGCGAAAACGTATTGTTTCGAATATTATTAAATTTCTCATACTAAAAAATAACCCTACTTAGAAAGCTAGAAAAAACATAAACATGCTGCATTTTATGTAACGACATCACTCTTCTCACAAATCGTTCATCAAGGTATACAAATGCACTACAGGACAATTGCTAAGAAACAAGTGATTTATGCAAAATACGCCTCAGATAGCTGGCCAGTGAAAGTAAATTCAAGTTGAGAGTGCGTGGTAGACCAAAAGACTCGTTATCTGCAGAAAAGCCAGTGCATTCATATTCAAGATTCGTACTAAAATTTACGCTGTTTGATGATTGATGAAAAAAGCGCAGGATGTAGAAAAAGTTTTTCTCTGAAATTCTGTTTGGTTCTTCCCATAATTAAAAGCGAAATGTCAGCAAGACATCATTTGATTACCCACGATCATAAAAGGACAGTTGGACGGCTGGAATCCGGTCAAAGTGTCACCTGTAACCGCTGCAATGGGTATATCAAAAAGTGTCATCTCGCGATTGAAAAATGCCGCTGAAGGTGGAAATGCTTTGCGAAAGCATGACAGAGGATATGGTAGGAACACCACACCTTCAGATGGTCGCTAGGTGGCCCTCGTGGCAAAAAGGAATAGCAATTTCACTCCAGGACAGAAAACTGCGATCCTTCCAACTGCTACAGGTATGCATGTTTCTGCAAGAACTATCTCACCGTAATTAACCCATTAATGCCTAGCATCCCTTTTTAGGGACGGTCCAAAAAAGGGTCTGAATTTCCCCAAAATGAACATTTCAACCAAATAATAGTGCTCAATTAGTACCTTGGTATTGTTTCAATTCATTATTAACAGATTGAAGCACATAACCATTGTAAAGTGTGTTCTGCAGCAGTTTTAATATGATTATCAAAAATTACATCATTCACAATCTCAAGAAAAAAAATCAAAAATATTCCCAGCTTCACAGTTTATGTTAATTGCTGATTTTATTTCTTCTTTTAAAATTTCTTTTTGAATATTATATTGTAGGCAGAAGAATTTTTTAGTAAAACAAGTATGTACCCTCTGGGGTCTATCGTAACTTTTAAGGGACGATTTTTCTTTCCTTAATAAAACATTATTTTTTACATAATATGTTTTTATTATTTTTCCTGTCCATTAAACACTGTTTGTAACCAGTATACAAAATATCTTTGGAAAAAAAATGTCAGGCATTAATGGGTTAAATAAAGCTGGGTTGTATGCACGAAAGCCCGTACGTTGCATCAGACTTCAACCAAGTCATCATTGAGAGAGATTACGCTGGTGTAAGGAACACATCGGTTGGGATCGCCAAAAGTGGTAGAGTGAGGTTCTCCGACGAATCTCGCTTCAGTATTACGAGTAATTCTGGCCACTGACTGCTGTCTGGAGAATTAAAAAAGTTATGCAAAAAAATTGTTCGTGACCGAGTTTGGTACGATCCAGGCGTGACGGTGTGGGCATGCAGCATTCACAATGGCAAAACACCGCTTCGCATCTTTGAACAAGGATGCGTTACATCGCAACAGTATTGCATAAAGATTATACTGCAACACGTTCGCCTTTAATGGGGTGCTGTACGTACAGACTTCTGTTTATAAAGATAATGCACCGTCACACAGAAACGTTAAAATATCAAACGCAGTGCAAAATGAAAATATTCTCCGTATACAGTGGCCTGCTTAATGTCAGAATTAAATCTTGTTGAACATGCGTAGAACGCTCTTGACAGACGTGTTTTACAAAGAATCATCTCTTCCGAAACAGTGCAAGATCGACACCGCCACAAGTGAGTAGTGGCACAGTTACCCTCAACGACTCATTAATAGTTTAGTGGAGAGAATGGAGCACATATACAAAATGTGTATTAGTGTCCGTGGTAATCAGACATCACACTAATATATTCATATCTGCATAATTCTGACCTAAAGATTAATGTTTTGTGGCTGTTAGAAAATCATTTAAATACCCCATTTTTTGTTGTTTTTAAGTTTTTACTCTATTAATGATGTTATATCTGAATCATTTTGCGCTATAATAAAGGCACATCCTCCCTACTATGTACTTTCTGTTTCTTCAATCATTGTCTATTCTTAATTATTTTAAAGAACGTAAGAGTTCCTTAGCAACTGTCAAGCAGTGTATTTGAGAAACGTACTGTTCTACCATTATAACTTAACATTTTCTAACATTGTGTCGAAATTATGAATCTGACAGTGCGAAGTATATATTAAATATTCATATTTGTCAAACACGATGGAGGCACCTCCCTATGATTGCTTACTTTTCGACAAAACACCCTAGGAACCCCACGGGGTACGGGTAAGCAATAGTACGATAATCCCCGTAGTTGTTTTTTTACAGATTTCATGGGTTCGATCACTAAGAAATTGCAAAAAAGAATGGGTTGACCGGGGTAGTTGTGAATGATTTTCGCTGTTTTTAAGAAAAATCGTAAATTTAAAAAATGTTTTAAAAGATCACATTTCAGAATTTCTCAAATTTTTACTTCAATCGGGATGCACCACACAACTTTTAACAAAGAATAAAATTTTTATAAAGCATTCACAATTTCTCTGAACGGATTTGTAAATCACGTGATTTTTGGAGCAATTATAAATGAGATCAGAAATGCATTTTAGAATGCGTTATAATACGAATAGAAGTGTTGTAGATGAGAATAAAACTCTATTCAAGATCTTCTCTTTCACCCCACTTTAAAATAAAACTTTAATTTTTAGTGTTAACTAAATTCCGCCAATAATTCCAATGCGTGACACCAGTCACAAATTACCAGCCTAAAAAATACTATTTTTGGTTATTAATAACTCAAAAAAAAAAAAAGTTTTACAGTTTTATTTGTTAATGAGGCATAAAACATAGCCCTATTTTTTATTTACATCCACCAATCTATGAAAATATACGATATTCTTCGGTTTTTCTCGTCTTCACAACATTTATATTCCCTTAAAACATTTTAATGTCTCGTTTTTTTTTAGCATTGCCATCTAAAAAAAATACATTTGACAGTCGATAATTAAAAAATGGTAAACAACATGAAGTATTGCTAACGAAAATAAATTAATGTATAATAAATATAGCGCTTCTAATCGTAATGCAGATATGTATATCCGAAATAAAACCATGCCAAACCAACGATTCCTTTCGAAAAACATACGAATCAAACACATGTTTTCTGATTATTATTTCGATTTGACCCACTGAGTTCTTCGGAGAATAAGAGAAAGAACAATCGATAAAACGCAACTCAGTGATGTTTAAAATGTGTTCGATGCAAGCACCATTAAAACAATGAGTCCGCTTCCATTTTTAAGGACAAACATCACAAATCCCCCCAACAACTCCACTAATGCCTAGATCACTTACTAGATCATTTCTCCAAGCAAATAAAGCCGCCCTCGCTCTTCTGTATTAAAAAGCTTTTAATCCCTTCCCCATTTAAATAAGGAGCGCTATTATTCATAGCGTTCTCTATCTGCGTTGCGATTTCTTCGGAATAAGAGGATTAAATACGAAGGTCTATGCTAACAGCTTTTCATCCAACGAAATTTCAATTTTCTCCAACGTTTGAGTTTTAAAATGCGATTACAGATATTATTTGTTTATGTAAGTTGCAATGGCAAGTACTAGATATCAATTACTGAGAGAAAATGAGTTTTAACACATCATTTACACTAACCGTTTTGGTTTCTGCTCTTTTTTCAATTTTGTTTGTAAATTGTTATTATTTCTGAAACAAAATAGGGAAACAATTTTTGTACTGACACAAAAGCTTCAATCGCACCAGAGCCATTCCGAAAAGCACCGTCATTTTGTCCCTCACTTGACGCTCATATATTTCATTAAAAAGCAGTCATTTTAAAAGATATTGAACAAAGTTTTTTGCCCAAGAAATTCCTCTATTTGTGACTTCTTAACTAAAAAAAAAATCGTACGTATGCCGTTTAGAATTCTTACAATCGGGCGAAGTGCCCTCTTCACAAATCATCGTCTGATGGCAGTTGTCTTGATCGTTGTGGGTAGTTCTAGGTGCAAGTGCAACAATAGATTTGAAATAAAATGGCACCGTTATCCGTTGCTGTTGCCGTGTACAAGCTAGGCTGGCTATTTGGGATGTGCTGCTTCACTTTTCCAACTGTACTGATCTGCTTCCGCGGTACAAACGATATAAGAACTTTACAGAGTAGGCCCATTTACAGCACGACGCATTCATGCAGAGAAAATGCAAGAGAGAGAGAAAGTACATCCATGCCCGAGCATGGATTCGAATCCCGCATCTCCCCATCCGGGTCAGACTTCTCTAACCACTAGACAAGATGTCCGTCACTTTATCCGTTGTTCTCTGTTACGGAAAGCCAAACGATGATTATATCAGGCAGAACGTGTTCCCCGAAATTTTCTAAATCCAATGGCTCTTGCATTGATCCCGTGTATTTTTGTCCTTTGTTACCCCCCCCCCCCTGGAAAACACAATTTTGTTGCACCCGCAGTTTCGCAAAGACACCCAGTGCTCTGAGCACACTCCATAGTAATATAGCTCAGTGGCATGAGCTATAGTTTTAGTCTGGGATTTTCGTACAGTAAAGTCTCATATAATTCCTGCTTCAAATATTTTGAAAACGTTTACAAAACATTCATTCAAACGTGTGTATGTGCGTGTGTCTCTGTGTTTTTCCTTCTTTCTTTTGTTTTTATTTTCTGGAGAAATTTAATAAAAAAATTCCTTGGAATGAAAAAGGACTAAATCGAATTCCAAAAAAAGCAGTACATGAATGAATAAACATTATACCTTTTGTATTTGAAAGAAATGTTTTTTTCCTTACTAGAAATAAGTTAATAAAAATACGGAAGCATTAATGAACTGTAAGAAAATAAGTTGTCGTTTAACCAAATCACCTAACTTTTCGTTGCTTAGGACTAAAACTTATATGAAAGTTATTTAGCCAGAATAGTATTTTACGAAGCGTCATATACGTAGATCCCATCAACAAGTAACACAATTTGTATTTAACTTCCAAACGTAGTGTGAATTATTGTACTTCACTTCATTGCTAGAAAATCTCTAAGATGTGTACCTAATGGTTAGTATCTCAAGGAACATTATTTTTGATCTACATTTTGAAAACAAACAGTCAAAAAAACTTAACCATTCAACCAGTTTATTAAATACCATTTCAATTATTTCACTCGTTCCTTTTAAAATGATTTACGTCACAAACACAGCCTCGGAATTCTGCAGATTTAAACTAGTTCAATCAAATATCGCTTAACTATTTCAATAAAATCCCTTCCACTTCTTCTGAGAGAAGAGTGTTTAGAAAATGATTTTTATGAAACGAAAGTGCATTTCTCCACTCAAAACTTTTTTTTTCCCTTTCAGATGTTTTGCTTTTGAACGCTTTCAGGAGCAAATCAATTCCTCGAGAGAAAAATTTTCCCCCAGCTATTTACAGCCCTATTTCTCACACCTGTGATCATAAATTAGTACAACGTAGACGTTGATGTTTTTTCTCTTTTTCGCTTAGCAGTAAGTTGCAACTTTTTTTTTCTCACACTCTTTCAAATCTGGGAACAAATTTAAATAGAGAAGGTTAGAGAATGGTGAATAATAAGATTTATTGATGCAAGTTCAATACTTTCACAGGCAAAGGGAAATATCCAAGTTAAAAAAATGTTCTTAAGAAAAGAAACCAAGGTGGTGAGCGGAGTATTAATTTTCACAATTTTCAATTCTGTTTTGTTGATTTTTAAACTGGAGAAACTGAAGATATCAACCTCTACCGTCTAAGAAAGAAAGTTTTATCTCTAAGGGAAAAAAATGTTGGAAAATCCTAGAAGACATAAGTTTTTAACCTTCATAAATGCTATCATATTTGGAAAAATTGCTTTAGCCCGTAAATAGACCCCTGCAAGCAAAAATTTTTAAATTACTTTGATTATAATTTCGAATTAACTAACTGTAATGGCTCTTATCTCCTTCAGAAATCGTTTAGGACTCCTGCACTACTATTCAATATTGTTTGTCTTGATGTGTAATATAATGATATTAGTTTTGCCAAAGAGTTTTGAAAACCCCGTATCTATGGGCCGAATTCAAGTGAAACACCATTGCAGTCGCTTCGAGGCGATCGCATATTGCAACCGCTACTGTAAGTCGAATTCAAGTGAATTCGTTTCACTTGAATCCAAATTTTGGATTTTGCGATTGCATTGGTGAGTTGCGATCGTCCGTGTTTCACTTGAATTCCTGCCTATATCTATAAAAATGAGTGTATATGTATATATATATACTTGTTCTCTATACAAATCCACAGTTTGCGTCAGATTTTCATCAAACTTGACACAGAGGTTCCTTGATGCCCTAGAATTCTCATAGGCGGGGTCTTGAAATTTTAAAAAATCTAAAAAGCTCAAATTTAAATTTTTTGTCAAAAAATGACCCTTTTATAGGAATCTAGCCTATTTATATTGTAATCGAGATAGGCCTTTTAGCATTCAAATTGATGAAATTTAAGATTTTTAAATATTAGTATTTTCCAACAATGATTACGATTAAAGTAATGAATTTTCAATTTAAGGCTCACCTATTTCCTTTTAGCATTGAAATAAGTAAAAAACAATCATAATTCATGTGGACTTTATAAAAAGAGCCACGGATTTGAATTTCAAATTTGCAATGCGACTACAGTTGCGTCTGTAATGGAGATAAGCCTTCAGAACGAGAAACAGATTTATTTCTGAGTTATAATAATTTTTACTTTGTAGGTGGGAACAGTTAATAGAGAAAAGTTAATATTTTAAATTTGGCGGGTGAAATTGATGAAATTTTTTCACTTCCATGTGCATATATTTCATGCCAGTGGACGCGGCAAAGCACAGACAACATTTATCTTTCATTTTCACCTTTTGATAAGACTATTTTTCTGTAAACGTTTAACTTTCTGTAATATTTTAGTTTTTTTCAAAGTTTGTACCTAAGAGACTGATTGATGCAAATTACTTTATACCCATATGAATAGAACTCTTTCAAACTTATTTTCCCTGAATGCTATGTTGTATTAATAAGCACCCGGGCAACGCCGGGTATTAAGCTAGTCATCGATATAATACTCCCACATTTGAAAAGTTCAGTTTTCTTTCTTTTGTTGGCCGATTCCGTATGTATCCATTAAAAACCTTTTTAAAATTATGTCAAAACGTAAAGTAATCCGCAAACGAAATTAATAAAACCCTAAAACAAGACTAAAATTACCATTAATTTGCGTTTTTGCACAAATAAAATTTCGAAATCATTTAGGAAAAAAACTTTTAGCTTCATTTTATGGTCAGCAATAGTACCTCAGCATTTGATGACGATTTCTCTGTGACAAAAATTAGTGACATAATAATACTTAGTAATGTATATTCATAAAGTAGGGAGGGGATCAGGTAAAGGTAAAACAACACAGTTGCAGCAAATTTGGCGGCATTTTAAAAATCGTCAAAGCGGTGTGTTTTGAGTTCTTTCAGTACAGGAAAAGAAACCAAAGGTGAGTATAAATCGTTTCTGAATATTATTACTGACCCAGGCAACGCCGGGTATTTTTGCTAGTATATGTATAAGAAGCATGTTTCAAATATTTTTCTTAATAGCGAACCCTTACCGTTTTTTTTCGTTAGAACTCTTCAAAA
>JAXGGA010013768.1:0-34148 GCA_038373865.1 Uloborus plumipes
TCTACCGATCTTCAAAGTTTTGAAAAATCGTCATTTTTATGGCAATATATTCGTTATTCTTAATTTCGGCACCTAGACTAAACACAAAAAAATATTTACTCTTAATGGCAATACATACTGCCTATTTTTATTTAGGGAAACCTTCTGCGCTTCTACGCATGCGTCATGAATTAAGGGAAAAGACAAGTGGACGCTAATGTTTTAACTGGACTGATTTCTTCGCAACTGATCTTCTGTTGTTCTTGATTCTAATGAAAATACTCAAAAAGATTGTTTTAAATTTTAATTAGATTTCAAATCCAACCAATCTTTTTTGTTTTTCGTCTTTTTAATGTTTTACCAGTTAAAAAAATAATTGAAACTTTTTCGTGCAATTTTTCGCAAAATAAAACAGAAATCATGATCATAATTTTTAGTGTGAATAAAATTAAATTTATTATAAAATAAAAGTTTGAGTGTGAAAAATAAAAAGATCGCAATCGGTAATAACAAGAAACGAACAGCGTAAAAAGAAAAACATATGGTGATTGATAGAGCTCAAATACTTCGGTTACCCCTTTCTGCAGTAAAATCGTCCATAAGGCACCAGGTGCGGGACGTTTCGATTTGCATGCAGCGACACCACTTTGAATTGTTTAAGTTTTAACTTGAGTTTTTCGATTGTTAAAGTGTTAAAAGCTGATTTTGAGAATTTTTAAAGAATGAGTTCGAGGCGTAGCGAGACTACCTGTGCTATATTGGGACCATACAAAGAACTTGATGATCAGCAGCTACCAACTATAAGGGAAGTCATTAAATTTATTTTATTTGTGAAGAACGACCTGAAGTGTAAATATAATGGAAAGGACCCGTCCAATTCCGATGTATATGAACTAATTTCTGAACAGATAAAAAATATTTGGACAAAAGCATCAATTCCAGTCGTTACTAAGGAACGAATCGTGCAATTACTGAAATGTTATTTCGAAAAGTACCTTAGTTTAAAACAATACCCCAAAAGCAAACAAAATAATAGTTTTGAAAACAAACTGAAGTACTTTTTAGAGTCATCTGAGAAACTTTTTGACGTTGCGGCCTGTAAGTGCACTTCATTTGAGTCTTGTTCCTGTATAAAACTCAAGAAAGTTCGCTTCAATGAGAGAAGCTTTTTGTTGGATCAAAGAAGTAACAGGAAAATGGCGATAAGAGGCATTGATAAGAAAGAAACAGCTAGATTAATTAAACGACAGCAAAGAAAAATTAAAGAATCAATAAGGGCAGCAAAAAAGTCTTGTTCTTCTGAAAGAAACTATACTGTTTCAGCAAATTTTGATGTCGATTCGGTGCATGAATTTGCCACCGATATCTCTTCGATATCAGAAGCATCCCCTATCGAAAACATGCCCTCAACAAATACACCATCGACTTCAACGATGATTAGGAATACGCTGTCTTTGCCAACAGTAGCTAAGGTATGTAATAGGTACGGTTTATCTACGCGATCTGCTGCTGCTGTTGCTTCTGCAGTTTTGGCTGATGTTGGTTTGGTTTCGACAGAAGATTTTACTCTAGTTGTTGACAAAAATAAGATCCAAAGAGCTGTTACTAGAGCCCGTGAAGAAGCTTCCAAAAGTATATCAAGAAATGCCATAAAAAGTCTTTATTTTGATGGGCGAAAAGACAGGACTTTGATGAATGAAAAAATAGTTGATCGTTACCATCGCAGAGAAATTTTAGAAGAGCACATCTCAGTTATAACAGAACCTGGATCAATTTATTTGGGGCACACAACTCCAAGTCGTGGTACAGCAAAGGGAATCTTCGCTTCGATCACAGCTCTATTAAAGGTTCAAGGTTTGAATTTAGAAGATGTGATTTGCGTTGGATGTGATGGAACTGCAATTAACACTGGTTGGAAGGATGGCGTGATTCAATATTTAGAGGAGTACTTGGAGAGACCTTTACAATGGTGTGTTTGTATGCTTCATGCCAATGAGTTGCCCCTTCGTCGTTTATTCTTGATCTTAGATGGTTGCACTTTGGGTCCTAGAGAAAATTCCGGACTGATTGGAAAACAATTAACTGGTTGCGCAAATAAAACTCTGGTGCCTTTTTGTGCAATAGAATGTAATTTACCTAGTTTGCCAAAAAATGTAATCGATCAACTAAGTATGGATCAAAAATACCTTTGAAATTTGTCAAGCTGTCTCAACTGGTTCCTGCACTCCTGAGCTGGCAAACCATTAACCTGGAAAAATTGCGCACTCGAGATGGCTTACTTCGGCTAATTGTATACTCAGACTATACGTTAGCACTCTTAATCCATCAGAAAATTTGCGGTTGCTTGTCAATTACGTGGTTAAAGTACATGCTCCAATTTGGTTCCTAACTAAGCAAAAGTCGTCTTTTAAGGACGCAGACAAACATATTTTTCAAATGATTGTGTACTCTCGATTTTTACCTGAAAACCTGCGCTTAGTTGTGGATTCTGTTATCAAAAGGAATGGTTTTTTTGCGCATCCAGAAAACCTACTTATAAGTATGTTGTTTGATGATGGAGACCACAATTGAGAGCTGGCATTGCCAAGAATTAAAAAAGCTAGAGCTGCTGAAAATAGCAATAAAAGCAATATATTTAAACCTCCAAAACTAACTTTTCTGCAAGAGATTACACCATAACTGTCTGGCATGAGTGCCAGGTTACAGCACCACTGGTTCTTTGACATATTTCTAACGAAGACCTTCAAATCATGGCAAAAGGTATCAGCTTGAAAATTGTTGACTTTCCTTGTCACACACAATTTGTGGAAAGATGTCTTAAACTAATTACAGAGGCTTCACAAAGCATAACTAATGCTAATTCTAGAGATGGTTTTGTTAGAAACAGGTTGCAATCTCGAGCGGAAATGGCAAATTTTGGACACAAAAGTCAGTTTAAATTCTAACTTTTTTTTACCAAGCTGTAACTTATTTGTTTTGTATTCTTTCGCTTTGTTTCATTAATTTAAAAAATAAAATGATTTTCAAACTTGATTTTTGTATTATTTTAAGCATGTGGTTTAGATCTATCAAAACGTAAAGTTTACAAAACTTCAAAGAGCGGTAGAGCCCTCAAGATGATAAACAATTCCATTTTTTTTATCTTTTTCGTAATCTGAGAAATTACGCAAGTTTTGATACCTCTTGTGACAGTGTAGCTACAATTTTTTTTTTCTCATACAAGGACGGGACACCCTATTGCACATTCCAATGAAGGAGTAACTTGCCATGTTCTCCTCTTTCTCCTGGGAAAAGTTCACATAACATTCAGAGCTCTTTTTCGTGGTTTGTTAATACAATGAACTTTACAGGGTCACCAGCAGAGAAAAAGTCTCAATCTTTGGCAAGGAGTTTGTGATAAATAATTCGATGATACTTTTGAAGTTTTTTTCCCAAATTATTTTCAAGTAATGTAACAAAAACAATTTCAGGATCGTCATTTGTGCAACCGTAGTACTGAATTTTGTCCAATCTGGTTTCTTAATTTCACTTGAAGAGTTAACTTTTTTTTTTTAATTTCATCACCCATAGCTGAAACTATTGCAGATCAAGAATCCATTCTGCAGCATCGAAAGTTTCATTCGTGTCAAGCACAAATGTGATTTACAAAGCATTGTCTGTTGCGTCACAGCTTTCGTTGGATTTCCGAAGTTAACGCTAAATATACTTCGCAATATTGTAGTTAAGACAATTTGTAAGCCTGCCTCCTGACACTTAATCAACAAAATATCATTATATTTATCAGTTCAAGGGTTTTAGGTTTTATCAATATATTTAGAATCCACATTTTCTTCTCAATTTTGGAATTTTTCAAAAAGTCTTCGTGTCACTGCTACTGCTCTGCCGTTCCACATCGTGGCACATGTGCCGCAGGTTGGCCACAACTGCTTTAAGGTATAGCATTGTGAGATAGAGGCCAATTATTTCTGTTGGTTAAAGCATTTTGCTAATAGTGCAAAGATTGTGAGTTCAAATCTTCGTGGACCAATAAATGTCGTTTTGATGACTTCTTTTGCATGGAAGGATTCTTATCCAAATTTGTATGAATATATATTTTAAACTTATTGCATGCTATTGAACTGCTATCGTACTGTTTAAAATCAGGTAACAAAACGTTAATTTTTACATGGTAAATTGCAGTATAGCTTAGAAAAATATTTTAGCTACATAGCAGCATTGATTTCAAGTTATTTTGTTATTTTATTATTCATGGCTTTAGTGTATAGCATCTCAAGATGATCATTGACAGTCACAGCATTATGAAACTGTCAGATTATGTTTGCTTTAACTATATTATTAGATATTTGTTAAATAGAAAGCATGTTGTTGATAATTAGTCTTGTAACATTTTATTCATCAAACTTTTGATACATTTTCCAGCGTTTAGCTTCTCATGTGCGTACCAAAGAAGATCTAGATGGAAGTGGTCCCCCACCATGGATTCCATTTGGAAAACCAATTATTGGTTCTAAGCCCTCAAAAGCTGGAAGTAAGAAATTTATATTTACTTATTTGTATTTAATCTATAGCATGAAGATGTAGTTTATTATTATTATTATTATCATTTTTTTTTCTGAAATCTTGTTCTGTGACTTGCTCTGTCTTTCAAATAATAATAGCTAGTAGAAGAGAAAAAAAAACACAATTGTACAGGAATGATACAGGCACGTGTTTTGGCATTATAAAGGACTGCCTCTTTCAATGCAAAAAAAAAAAAAAAAAAATGTGAGCTTATGGATGCAAAGACATATGACAAAAGCTTTTGGACTTTGGTTTTTGTCCGATGTCTGTGCATCTTTAACCTCATTTTTTTCGCATTGATAAAGTCATTCCTTATAACACCAAAACATGTGTCTGCAGTATTCCTGCACATTTGTGCTTAGCAATATTGTATTTTTGCTTTTATTTTTAAGCACAAAGGTATATGTTTCAATAATAACAAATACTTTTTGTCCTTATCTTTTGCAGGTAACTTTAAATCACTTGAACAAGATGCAAAAGAGGCCAAAGAAAATGCTATTTTTAAACAACAAAGAATGGCAAATATTGCAGAAGTTGCAAGAGTTAAAGAAACAAAAGCTAAAGTGTTTGGCGGTGGAAAAGAAGTTTCTGTAAGTTTTATAAAAATTAAATATTGTACATATATAGATTTGTCTAAATGTGTAAAAACAATTACTGTTTTATTTATTCATTTTGATTAGTTTTGTTCATGGAGGTAGTTGTGTCAAAAAGGAAACTCTGCTGCAGAATTCTTTATGAATGTCCTTACTATATTTCCTTTTTAACAGACTTCAACAAAGGAGGAGGTTATCAATTCAAAGCGTATACTTTTTTTTTTTGTTTCTTCGCACATAACATCTGATCTACTGAACCGATTTGGACAATTTTTTTTTTAAATCGATAGGAGATGGTGTAACTTAGGTACCATGTACTCATATGATGATATTTGTTCACTAGAAAAAAGTTATTATGGAAAACAGTAAATTTCATGTCATTTCCCCATTAAATGATTAAATTTTCAATCCATTGTTGCAAAAACTTTTTGCCTCGCAACAGCAATATTAATAGTAATCATGATGAAAAATTTGAACCAAGGCTTAACTAAATCTAACATGAAACATTAGCGGTAACGTACGTACAGGGTGTCCGCGCATATGGAAAGTCAGGGAAAGTCATGGATTTCAAATATGATCAAAATTGGTCATGGGAAGTCATGGATTTCAGCGAAAAATGGCCAAAAGTCATGCAAACTGACTGTTTATCATGGATTTTAGCGCTCCGGACCGATTGAAATTTTTCCCGCGATCTCGGAAGAACGAAAACACTTCCGCCGTCATTCTACTTCGTTATTGGGTGCAATCTGATTTGTCAATTACAATTTCCAACAAGTTGCATTGTGTTGACCAATCAGATAAATTCTCAACGTTAAAACCGTGAGCGGCGAATTTTGTGTAACTGCGCATGTGCGCGGACTCCGTCATCTGACTGAAGCGAGACCAGGTCCGCACCACCAGAGTACGAACGAACGTACGTACGAGAAAACAAAAGTAGCTACGAATTAAAACATAACTTTTCATTTACATTTAGAGTTCAGTTTTTCTAATATGATTTTAAAAGTCTTTTAAGTACTGTCTGACTTATTTAAATGAAGACATTAACTGAAGACGTACTACTTTCGTTAATTTTTTTTTTTTTTTTTTTCCGGCTAAACATGAGCTACTTGATAGCAAGGTTAGAAATACGTGTTGATTCGTAACATTTTCTTGTGTGATAAAATATGACCTTGAACGACAAAAAGATAGACTCGATGGTTTTTTCCCCGGCATAGGCAGATTTGCCTTTTACATTTGGTCTCCTCCACCCCCCCTACCCGCTTCATTTGATTCCTTTTTCTTTTAAAACTTGTTTGAATCTTTTTCTTTCGGGGAGTTTTATGTTGCTACATCCTTGTAAGTACTCATTTTTTTAATCAAAAAATTGTTGCACGTGATCTTTCAAATATATTTTGTTAAATTATTTTTTTTTATTTACATTGCAGAGAACAAGAATATTTTTTAAAAGCAAAGGTACACTGTCTTACACTCTATATTGATATTTATGCTCTATTTTGATGTCAGTGTCAAATGAAATAGTTAAAATAGTAAGTCATGAAAAATAGTTCGCAAAAGTCATGGAAAGTCATGGAATTGAAAAGTCCAGGTTGAGCAGATACCCTGTACGTAGTATGTGTTAAAATCTTATGAACGAGAAACTAGAATTGCTTTGAAACATAAATTCGTTGACAAACCGTTGATATTTAAATGGCTTTGATTAAGCTAGTACACAAATAAATACCAGAGAATAATAAAGATTATTTTTTAGTGTCAATCGTTTATAATTTTAGACACGTTGATAGTTTCTTCCTTTTTTTTTCAGTTTATTTTATGGAGCATTTACTTAAGAAAATTAGGTGAAGTTCCGTAATGGAAACATTACCTTATTTCATAAGTACACTTACACTAAAAAGAATAAAATAAAATAATTTTGGATAAAAATAGGACCGACTTCAGATGGAAATTGTTCTAAAAAGTAAAAAATATTTTTTTTCTTTGAACACCATCGAAACTACTTTTAAACATAAGTTTTGAAGTCGGTGCAAAAACGATAGGTCAAGTGATATTTAACCATATTTTGCCAACATTTTTCAGAGAAACCATTGAAAATTAAAAGCAGAATATTTGTACCATTACACGAATGTGTGGTAATGAATGAAATGTATGCGAATGCTTTTAAAGAACCGGGATCCATTAAAATGTATATAGTTGAATTACAGTTGCGTATGATTCTATACATTGTTTTTGCACCGACTTCAAAACTTATGTTTAAAAGTAGTTTCGATGGTGTTCAAAGAAAAAAAATATTTTTTACTTTTTACAGCAATTTCCAACTGAAGTCGGTTCTATTTTTATCCAAAATTATTTTTTAGCTTCAGAATTGTTGTTCATATTCAGTTGTTTATGATTTTGTAATGAGTTAAGTATTTATTAATTATTTTCCGTTACATAAATATTCCCTAACAAGAAGTTTCAAATTCATTCTCCAAAGGTGCCAACTTTTGCTTCAGTATGTTAATTATCTCTGGTTCAATTACATATAAATTGAATTTAAAAGTCCATTTGAAAAATTTGACAAAAATTTCAACAGTTAAATATATTTTTTAAAAGCTCTTACTTATTGTTTTCTTTCTTTTTTTTTTTCAAATTCATTTATTCTATTGATATTTTAACTTCAAAAAGTTGAATTGATTCTGACATACATTATATTTCATTCTTCTGATTCCTTGTTCATGCTTATGACTTTTAAAATTTACCTCTAGGATATACCTGTTCTTATAGTTATATACAGTATGACTGGAATCCCTTTGCATAAAAATTAAATATGAATTATATTCTGATTTAAGACATTTATCACAACTTTCATTAACATGGATTGCATCTTATTGTATGCATATCTAAGCAGACTATATCTTTTGTTGTTTTATCGCGCATCATAAGTGTAGTTATTATTTTTCTTGATTGTACTAAGGTTTTTATGACTCTTTCTTATAATGCATTTTACTTTGTAGAAGCCAAATAGTTTTAAACAAGAAGCTGAACCACATCCCCACGCAAATTCCTCAAATAATTTTTCAAGTTATGAAAAGACTGCCAAGCAGTTTCAAGACTATGGGTTTCAAAATAAACAATCTCCAAATAGAACTGGAAGGTATCAAAATGATGATAAATTTAATAAAAATTTCAAGAATGACTGGTCTAATGACGAATCCCAGAGGACTCGAAACGCTAGTGCTACTCTGAATTTAGGGCAATTCATTACAAAGGATAAGAGAACCGACCAGAGGAGCAAAAACAATGGAAGCTTTCAGAATAATCGATATCCAAGTAACTTTCAAGCAAAATCTGATTATTCATTTAATGAAAATCAAGATGGAATGAACTCGTCTAAAAAGTTTCCAAAAAATTCATACCTTAGTGAAAATCCAAAACCATCAGATGGTGGGAGTAATAGATATCCAAATGAAAGTAACGAATTTGATTTTGAAGCTTTGACAGATAGAGTTTCACAGGTGAAATTACATGGCTATGATAGTCGGAGTGAAAAAATGAATTTCATTCCAGGGAAGCCATTTTTAAAACGTGGAGTTGAAGTTATGGCTAAATATTGGGAAGACAATAAAGTAAGTTGCTTTTGAAAAATTATCAATTTCCAAATATTATATGTTCAATTTCTTTCTGGGTTTGATCCTTTACTGTTCTTTTTTCTTTTTGACACAAATAAATAATATATAATAAGTTCTGATTTTGTATTTAGTATTGTACTGGTACCGACAAAGCACAAGGTACCACCGAAATAGTAAGATGACAATTCACTCTATCTTTCATTCAAATCATTTTCAAATATTTTGGTGTGTGTTTAAACATAACTGAAAAAATTGTACAAAACAAATGTACTGTGACTATGTATGACTTTTAGTTATCAGTCATAAGGAATTTCTAATTGAATGGATGAAATTCCATTTTCTGTAAGTTTACATTAGTTAACGTTACATCACAACTAGATGTTGATTGTTTGAAAGCTTTTGGTTTTTTAACCACTTAAATTGCAACTCGACTAACCATTTAAATATTAATTGTAGTCCTTGTTTCAAAGTTCAAAGATCTAAAGCAATGCATTGCATCAATTTTTTGTGCACTGCAAATAATTTATTTTAAACATTCAAAAGAAGAAGAAATTCAATTGTAAAAAAAGTAAATTTTATTACATAGCTTTTGCAGGACAATAAATATTAAAGGTATATATTTATAACAATTGTGTATGTCTTTCCCCCAGATATATTTTTTATTCAATTTAACAAGCTTCAAGTGAAAATTTACGTAGTTTATGCTTTAAATAAATTATATATTAGGGTAGAATGTTTAATTAATATCTCTGGTAATTAAAGTTGTACAACTATGAAACGTAGCCAAACATGAAGTTTAAAAAATTAAGATTCTAATAATATTTGGTTTGATGGTCAGTTCACTGGCGTGTGTGGGAAGTTGGAATGAGATTCATTATAGGTAGATCAATAGATTCAGTCACTTTTTAATAACGTGCATCCCCAGCTAATTGAAGTATTCATTTTCAACATTCTATTACTAACAGATTTTGCATACCTGAATATGTATGTTGTATGTATATAGACATTAAGATACATTTTGGGATGATGAAAATAGACATTTTGGTTGCCTATACCGTATACCCTAATATAAATGTTTTTGAAAAACATAGTCGAAATGAATGGTAAACTACATTGCAGATTGTTTAAACTAAAACTTGAGTAAGATTTTTTGTTTTATAAATACAATACTTTATTTTATATAGAGACTTCTGTTTTCTTTAATATAGAATAATTACATGATACTGATATTGTAAGACTTTGGTAAATCAATATTTCTTATCAAGAAAACTTAAAAAAGGATTATTTATTTCTGTACCTGTTGATAATTGCGTTCATATATATGTTTTATAAGTCATATTTACGAGAAGGTAATTAATTGAAAGGATTAACTTTATACTAGCTGTATAGTGTATACATGTGGGATCAGAGCACACTGGTACAACATTCTAGTACTTATCTACTTAACAGATTGTCATTCCGGAGTATTAGTTCTAGTAATTATTATTATTATTTTTTTTTTTTTTTGAAAACTTTTGTTTCTCTCTAAAGCAGACTAGTTGGACTGTTTTTATCTGAATTCTGCATAGAGTGGACATTTTAAAAAATATTTGCATACTATTTTTAAAATACTATTTTCATATTATTTTAAATGTTCATACTATTTTTAAAAATATTTTCATACATAATTCAATAAATTACATTATTTTTATGTGTATAAGCCAGAATTAGCACACAGCACAGGAAAGGGTATACATATGGGTATACATACCCAATGAACAAAACCCTACGACAATGTTTCATTTTGTTTTTCTCTTTCCAGACTTGGCGTCAGAGTAAGAGCAAATTTGTCCCTTCTATGCTGTGTTGTGATAAATTTGTTCTTCTATTCTGTGTAACATTAAAAGTTCACAATTAATCAAATTTGTCCCAAACAATACTTAAGAGTGTTTAACTGAGTGTTTCTGTTTACATGGAATCTTATTCTTTATTCTAGTTTTATAGGGCAGTTATTCATGCAGTTGGTGAAGAAGGAAAAACATGTGTAGTTCACTTCATGGAGTATGGAAACTATGAAGAAGTATTAATAAATGATGTCCAAGAAATAAATCCGACTTGGGTAAATAGTTAACCAACAAATTATTTTAATAAAATGAGTAGATAAAATCTTGTAAAGAACCATGTATTTTTAATGTAATTTATTTATGCTCCAAATGAATTGCTGATATAAAATTTATAACGTACATGACGTTTGTGCATAAGAAATATATTGAATAAGTACTTCTTATAAGTACTTATCATTTTACTGATTAATATGTATGCTATGATATTAAAGTTTCTGATTTTGATAACTTTTATAAATTATTCTGGAAGCTTTAAGAAAGATGGTATATTTGTTGTAATTTTTTTTTCTTAGAAGTCTTATATTTGTTTGTAGCATCCGTTTTCATCAATTACCATGATCACGTATTCTTGTAACCTGCTTACCGCTGCATTCCAGTTTTCTACTGGTAACATGCGGATCTACTACCCTTCTGCTATCGACTTTCATATATACATACATACAGGGTGTCCACACCAATCATGGCTCAATAGCTAATGTTTTAACTGTTAGAGATACGCACATAGTTCTAATATGAAAAAATCTTCAAATTTCAGAAGGAATTTGGATTTGTGAAATTTGTGTCAAAAAATCAAGTTTTGAAACAATTATAAAATTTAACGTTTTATACAACCCCTCAGTCCTAGCAATCACGTTTAGTAAAACACTAACTTGAGCTACGACATTTTGAAAAATTATAATTTTGAAAGATTTTATGACCTCATCAAGAGACTGCTTAAGGGTCCGTACACAATTCTCTAAAACTAACCCAAAACATATTTTTTTCTTGATAGTATCTATGTGAAAGGTTATTTTCACATTAATAATTGTAAATTTGGCATACATTTTAAATAGAATTGCAAAAAGTAGCATTTTAATAAAACTCGCCTGTGACTAACATAACGTGACTAACATAACACGCCAGTGGCGGATCCAGAAAAAATCTACAGAGGGGGCACAAAATCAGTTTAATTTTTTAACTGAAAAATAATAATTATTGTTAAAAACAAACTGTCATATAATTATGTATTATCGCATTTTCATTACCTATCGGTTCCTGGTATAAATGTCATTCCATCAAGCAGTCATGGTATAGTATGACTCTGGCAGTAGAAGTGTCCTTTGAAAGTGTTTATTTATTTGTGGATATCTTGCATTAGGGGAGCGTTATTGGTTTGATTTAGAATACGTACACAACATTATTTTATCCAGCAAATGCTTGTAAATAAATAAAAAAGAACACAATGAATAAGGAACACACGGACATATACGAAGATTACTGAAGAAGTTCATTTCAAAGATTTAAATGAATTGTAATTGTAGCTTCCGAGCATGCTTCTTGGCAAATAAATTTAAGACCTATTCGGGGTCTACTTTAATTTCTCGGTGTATGTGTAGCATACTAAGACCATTTAATCTCTACTGACCCATAGTGGATCTTAAAAATGTCCTTATTCTTTTCAATGTGCTGAAAGATCTTTCAGCAGTGTCAGTTGTGATAGGTAAAACACAAAGAATTTTTAAATACACTGAATGTTAGGAAACATTGCAGCAAATTTGTAAGCTGACACGGGAGTGTCAACTTTTTGTGTTTTGCCAGCCCAAAGTTCTTTCTATAAAAGTAATTCCCCTGAAAGGGCGTTTATATTTGAGGGTAAATCACACTCGTATTTTTGAGCGGCATCAATAATATCGTCATCGGGAAAATTGTTCTCAAAGTAAAGTTTGGGAACTACTTTCTGTAACTTTGATATGATATCACTATTTTGTTCCTCAAATCGGACATCTAGCTCGGAAATGAGGAAACCTAAGTAGGGCAAATATATCTTTAACCGGAAATATTCCATGCAGGGTGGCCACAGACCTGGAAAACAGGGAAAACCTGGAATTATCAGGGATTTTGAAAATTTTGGAAAAATCAGGGAATTTGGGAACAAATCAGGGAAAATTAAATCGGAACTTCATTCCGTAATTTTTCAACATAAAAGTATTAAAAACGATTACATCTTTGATAATCTAAAGCCATCTCTTCTGGAAAATTTTCAAAAACCGTCGTGAATTGTTCGTAAAGACGTAAAAAAGGCAATTCCAGGTTTTTTTTTTTTTTTTTTTTTTAATATGGCGATTTAAAAGGGATGGGAGATTTGGGGCTTCTTCCTTGGAATATTTCGAAAATGCTAAAGCCTGAAAAAACCAGACTGTTTTTAGTGATGTAAAACTAGTGGAGGGGGGACTGGATTTTTTTCGAAGAAATTACAAAACTGCAGTCTTAAAAATGCAAAATTTAAGCAATCTTTGGTGAACTTATTAGAAGGGCTTCGACTATTGTAATCCAAATAAAAAAATATTAACTCTGAAGCATTAAAGGCTAAATTTTAGGCTACTTTTGAAAAACTTAAAAGAGGGGATTCGGAGACTTTCTGCCAAGAAATGTTTGAAACCAAAAATGGGGGGAGAGGGGCAACTATAGCCTTCTTTCATGAGCATAAGGTTCTGGGGTTGTACTGGAAATTTTTGAAGCTGGATTTGCCTGAACTTCACAGTGAGCTATCTTTCAATGACTTAAAAGAGAGGGTATTCGTTTGATACCTTCTGAACTTATTTTCAAGTTGCAGTCATCAAATTTTAATGTCTTTGTATCCATAAAGATAGGGTGGGAGATTTTCCTGGAAAAAAAATCGAAACTGAAACGTTAAAAACACAAATTTAAACCATCTTCTGATGAATATAAGGAAGGGTTTAGGGGGCTCTCTCTCAAAAATGTTTTGAAGCTGAATTAAGAACTCTAAGCTATCTTTGTGTGGCTCAAGCAGGGGAATTTTGAGGCTCTAACCCAAAACTTTTCAAAATTAAAAATTTAAAGCCTTGAGTTGTGTTTGGTGATACAAATTTTGGAGAGAGGGGAGTCTGTTTAGAAAAATATCTAAACTGTAGGCTTTAAATTGCTGATTTGGGTCATCTTTCATTTGCCACCTCGCCAAATGCGATAAAATCAAAAATTCGGCGAAAAAAATTCTGATTTGGCTTAAGTATATTGGTGAACGGAAAATTGTCAGAAATTTCTTCTGGTGGAAAAATAAATATGTATTGCATTAAGAAATCAAATAATTTAAATTCTTGGTGTTGGGGTAATGAACTATTGAAAAACTTCCAAAGCTCAAATATGTAAGAAACACTATTTTATGATTTTCTTTCAGTGACTTAAGGGGACCTCTCTGACGAAAATAATTTAATTTAAAATTGAAGGCTTAAATCTTTTAGAAATTGCTTGGTGAAGAAATGATTTCATAGGGAACATATAAAATTTTTTTAAACCATCTCTAGATGTCTTAAGGCTTTGGAGATTTTGTTCAGTGTTGGAAGTTTAATTCTATCTTTTGTGAAGTCGGAAGGAAGAGTAGCAGTGAATGTCCCTCGAAAGTTTTTAAACTGAATTTAAAAAGTTTTTTGGCTCTCTTTGGAGATGCTGGAATTTTAGTAAACTGATTTTAAATTTGTAAAACATACCTTTTGCTAATGACGTTTTTTAGTGTTATTAAATAAACCAAACCAACCATGTAATTTCATTTTTTGTTAACAAATTAGCAGTTGAAAATGCATTTCTTGTAATTGTTGCTCATTTTGGAATAATTAATAATTAATGCCTGAAGTAGTTTAAATAGCCAGAAATATCCAAGTATCAATTAAGGGAAAAAATTGAGCTTCAAGAGGATGTAAAATGCGCCGTATGAGAAATCGGGGAAAATTTTGGTTGGACAGGGAGAAATCAGGGAAAAGTCAGGGAAAAATATTTTGTTCTTCCTGTGGCCACCCTGCCATGGGATCAGTAAGCTTTTGCTGTACAGTGGCAGTTCTAGAGATCCTGATTTCAACTCCCAATATATCCGCAATACTCTTCGCTTCGTTGAATATACTTTCAAATTTGTTTTCGGAGTTGTTCCGAGTCGCACATAAAGCCGATTTTTACCGCCGCAACCATTAGCATTCCTTTGCTATAATCAAGGTTGGAGCTTTGTAATTGAATGGATAAAGGCAAAGTAATGGCCAAAAAATTTGTTAAAGTCTTCAAGCACAACAGAAACTTAAACTTGCAAATTGCAGCAGATAGTGACTGAGCTTTGCTTGAGGAATGTGAGCTGCTGCTACTCACTTCGTCCAGAGTGCAGACAATTGCAGGCAATATTTCAAGAAAATAAAGAATATCATCGTGTCTTTCCCCATCTAGTTTCTCAAATTCTTTTTGCTTTCGATGATTTTTTTTCTGGTAACGTTTCCCCGATTTTGGTACTCAAAAGTTGTGCTGGAGATGCAGATTCTCACAAAAAGTTGTTTACACTTTTAATAATACCCACAATGTTTCTTATATCGGGAACAGTGCTTGCTTTGTTCAACACTAAGTTCAGCCGATTATTAGCACAATGAGTATAAACAGCAAGAGGTTGCATAGCTAAAATTCTCGCTTGAACACCCTTAAAAGCACCACTCATATTAGCACCGTCATCGTATCTCTGTCCACGTAAGAACGCTATGTCTAGATTTGCTGCTTTTAAATTCTCTATTACTGTGTTAGATAAATTCTCCCCACTTAAATTCGTCACGGTATTATTATTTTTCTTTTACGATTCTGTTGCCTAAAAAATTATTTAAAAAATGCACAACAGATGTATCGAATCGGCACTGATTATTTGATCGGCGTTTCTTGTTTCAGTATGGGTTTTAGGCTCTTCGAGAATATATGACAGGGGGGGGCACGTGCCCCGTGCCCTCCCCGCTGGATCCGCCACTGTAACACGCGATTACACATTTAACTTTAAGTGTATTACAGCTAATATTAATACAAATATTAGACTGCAAACAAGTTTTTACTGAAGCTTAACACACATGTTTACTTGTAAACAAAATTTCCACTTCAATTTTGTAATTGAAGTTATAATGTCTGTGGGAATTTACAGATGTTTGCGACAAAACTTTCGAAATTTGGGTTCTTTAAATCCAAATTTTGTCCTCGTTTGTGGGAAACACAAAGATTGCTTCAGAGCTTTTTCTCATGAAGAGAACTTCATAATCATTTGCATTCATGTTTAAAACCTACTTAACATACAGACTTACAAGAGGTAAATACCACCACAATAAAATTACCCACTGTCTTAGTTTTTGTATCTCGGAACAGTCAGAGAGAATTTCCTTCAAAATCATCAGCAACTTCATTTTCCACAATTTCTTTAAAAATAAATTCTTTTCTTGGGATATCATACCCTGTATTTTTTAATGAAAATTTTAAATTTCCCCATATTTACAGCATATCATTCTTACCGAAAAACCTATACGGGGATTCCCATTTTCAAACAACAAGTCTAACTCTTTCTTTTCAACCATGTCACTTTCACTCAAACAATCAGTTTATCTTCAATTCTTGTTTTTTTAATTCCTGAAATAATTCCTTTGCATTAATTACCAAGGTTTGCCCATGTAAAACTCTGCTCCGCACGTTGTGCTATACATGAGGGCACTTTCTATGATCCAATGTCATAAAACTCCATGACCAGTAGATGCTGGAGGCAGTTAGGGTCATATCTGTTTTTTAAGTGAGCAGCAGCTCCATATTTTCATAGAAAAACTTATTGCTCAGTGATCCCGCACATAGCTTTAAAGTCATTTAAAATTCTTTCATTGAAGATGTTAACTTCATATGTGATTATTTGCATTGCAAATTACAGCATAAAACTTTGACTTCAAGTTTACCATTAAAAAAAACTGTTTTAAAAATAAGAATTACTGCAGTACATAACATAGGGTCACACTAATTTCTTTATAATAAGAGGTTCAATAAATTAATTTGTTTCTAAAATAAATTGTTTGGTTAAGATTTAAGCATTTCTTGAACGGTCATGTTATGTTAGTCACACACAATGATGTTATGTTAGTCACAAGTCCTATGGCTATAAAAAAGGAAATTCTTTATGGACAATCTTATCAATCTAGCTGCACCCATAACACAGAAGAGATCAGGGGAAAAATTTAAAAAATATTACTTCCAGAAGGGAATAACTGAATTAATTCATGTTTTTGTGACTAACATAACAAGTAAATCAGACTGAATACTTACTAACTTTGCAACATCAATTTTATGATAAAACAAAAAATATTATATATTGCAGTAAAGCAAAAGAACCATGCTGCAATAATTTAAAAAAATTCATTATTATTTGCAGTTTTTTAAAACTATATATGGATATGAAAAGTTAGAAAAATATGCGATGTTTTGGGCAACTTGCATATGTTATCTTTACAGCCATTTTGTAGATGTTTACAGTAATATTTTGTGAGAACTGAGGTTAAAGTCTAAAAATTTGAAAAATTATCTTTAAAATGACCTATCACACAATATATATATATTGGAAGGTGAAAAAATCATGTCTAGGTTTACATTTACATGGAATTACCCTGCAGATTAAGTGATATGATTTAGCGCTACTGCATGGCGATATATCGCCAAGCTTTTAGTCAGCGTTTGCTGCCAACTTGGCAAAAAATGATGTTTTTGAATTTGGATTCAATTTGACGCTTTTAGCGATATTTTGTGTAAAATTCACTGAATTATGTTAAAATCGGCGATATTTAGAAATTGAAACATTTTAAAACATTATTTTGCATTGTTTCGTGGCAGATTAGGGAAGTAAATATTTGAATTGTTATCTTGCTCACTCTAAGGTACTATTTTAACATTTAAGGCATCTATTATGGAATTTAAACGTAAAAGGAAGTAGTGTGGCGTTCACACCAGACTTTTTCTTTTGCTAACTTCTACGTGAAACTGAAATAGTTTATTGTTAAATTTCTATACCTCAAAGTTTTTTAAGCTTCAACTTGTGTTGTGAAAGGTATTTATTTGTTGAACAAAATGTTAAAATATGTATAATTATAGTAGCTCTTACTGATAAAAATATTTTTAATGCAGAATGCTGGACCACTCTCTTTTCATCCAAGTCATTGGAATCCAGAAAATCCTGTCAACCAACCACAGTTCAGAGATTTAATGGACTCCAGACAAAATTTAAATAAAAACCATAACCAATATTATAGCAGACAAGATAGACAAAAACCTAGGCAGCAAGATTATAAGACACCTGCTAAATTATATCAGCCGCCTCATCAGCGTCAACAGTCTTAGAAATCTGATTCATTTGTGTATATGAAATAAAATTGAAAATTATGTGTTTCTTGTATTCTGTTTGTATTGTTCAAAATGCAGGAGTAAAAATATGGACGCTGACTTCAGTTTCAGGCCATTTTTCTAAAGTAAAATACTTTAGTACATGACTGTTTATAATTTGAAGCTAAAGAGACCATGAAAAAAAGTTAAATTCAAAAGAATTTAATTTAATGAACATCTTAAATTATGAAATGAAGAATTAAAATAGTAGTATGTAGATAAATTTATATAAGTTAAATTAAATAAATGTGCATGATAAGCAATAACTTCATAGTAAAATTCTGAAATTATTTTCAATTCGTTTTGTGAAACAAGTTAAAAAAAATGAATGTATTAAATGAAAAATAAAACAAACTTAATTTATCTAAATTTTCCTCATATTCTCATTCACTGATTTACTCCTTTTAGACTTATCTTGTTCTCTCTCGCTCTACTTCAAAATCAATCGAAATGACAAAAAGCTTTTATCCCTGAATAGGCAATCTACATTGGTTACATATAATTAGAAGGACAAAAAACAATTCTTGTATGTTGTAGAATCAACATGCTGATTAGATGCTGCGTTTGTATACTGTAGATCCGCACAAGTAACTTAGTGCATACTTACAGTAATTGAGTTTTATGTAAGGGACTGAAAAATCTTATATTTAAAAACAAAATGTGTAAAAATGCCAAAAAAGAAAAAGTAAATATTTTTGAATAATCCTATTAATCAAAATTGATACCTCACAAAGAGAATTGGAAAAAATTCTTTGAAAGCAAAAAATTTCGTCTTTTTTTAAAGAAATAGTTTATTTAGATTTCATATATTTTCTTGTACAATACATGGAGATTTATGATGGATGCATAAATTTTAAAAAATCTAGCAGAAATAAAGTACAAAAGCATTGTCAGTATAAAAAATTTATTTTTTTTAAAAATGCATTATAAATTGCTACAAAATGCACAGTACAATAGTAGACTTCGATGAGTATGATACATTGCAAGCTATTTCTGCAAAGAATGAATTATATAAATTTTTTGAATCTGAATGCTCTTTCAACAAGTTATTCTTTTCTGTATGATGAGAATAAAAATAATAAAGCAAAATCAACTGATATTTGATTTTTCAAGTTTTAAACTCATTTCAATTTTTTCGTTTGGCTTCTGAGATTCTTCAAGTCTGTGAAAAGTAATGTCCCAAGGAACACAAGAAATGTTGCAAACCAATGAAGGTTAGTAAATGGATTTTGGAAATATATAATAGAAAATAATAGGGAAACAAATTTTCTGAAAGTAATTATCATCGTTACTGTTAAAGATGAATATTTAGCTGCTATCGTAAACACGGATCTCACACAAATATATCTAAAAGTGGTTAAGGAAACTGACTAAAATATTTGATCAATTTATCAACATATTTTATAAAAATATGAAGTAAGCTTTTTTTGTTGAAACAAATTCAAAAATAAAATTATAGTCTATTGAACAAAATTAAATCTATGCATGTGATAAGTGCATGAAAAAAAGTGCAAAAGTTTACTATTTAAAATCTTTAATAATGTGGTTATGGAATGAAAGAAAATGTGGTTGCATACATTTGTTCAAAGCAACTAAGTGTAGCACAGTAGTGAAATCAATTTCATTTTGTTTTTTTGAAAAAAAAAAAAAAAATGTCATTCTTTTTCACTAGAATATTATGAAGCAGAATGGAGCTTGTGATATTCTAGAATTTCAATAACGAGTTACAATTTACATTAATGGCATACAGAAGAATGTAACAGGGTGTTACATGGTGAAACACATGCAGAGAATTTTTTTTTTTAAACCCATTTATTTAACTTACTGTCTTTTACTATATTTATAATAGTTATGCATAGTTTAACTCATTTAAAATTAAAAAAATTTGTCTAAGTGCATTTCAAAGTTTCAAGATTATATTAAAATGGTATGGAATATAACTGTTATTTTAAAAACATTTAAATATGAATCTGAGTTTTGCTTCAAACACAAAAGGATACTGTGTAATTACATTACCAATAAGATACAGCCACAACAATGGAATGTTAAAAATAAATAGCTCAATCAGATCTAAAAAAAATATAAATATAATAAAATTTTAATTAATTGATATGTTTTAACTACAGACAACATGGTAGAATTTGTTGGTGGCGATCAAGTTATCCTCAATTATCATCTGATTGTAGTAAAATGGAAAATTTTGTACCATAATGAGATGTTGCTTTTATAATGAAATATGTTTAAGCATATAATTTTAGACCAAGAATTAACTGAAGATGGAACTTAATATTACTACACACAATGTTCAAGTTCCTCAGTTTTTTCTTTTTGTAGCAAGGTTTTTGAACATTAAAAAAAAAAAAAAAAACTTTGAGTCTTTCTGTTTCTTCAACTAGATCAATTTGCTTTTTTTTTTCATTTTCTCTGATTTTTCATTTCACACTTAAATTCTGTTCACTGTTCAATTCTTTGAGATTTCCTTTCTCTTTGAACATTACTAGTCTGCTGCTTTAAATATTTTGCATTACATTGTCTAAGTTTTCACAAGCATCCTAGTTAATCCTTTTATGGTGTTTTTAATAGATAGTATAATAAAAATATCAGCCGCCCACCTTGTCTAGTGGTCAGAGCAGTCTGCCACGGATGGTGTGGTTCCAGCTTGGGCATGGATGTGCTTTCTCTCTCTTGTCCTTGTCCTTTCTTTGTGTGAATGTGTTGTAATGTGAAAGGTTGCCTACCCTATAAACGGTTCCCTATGGCATGCACGTACTGTTAAAGTTGGACTTCACACCAAATTACGGTACAGTTTCAAAAGTGAAGCAGCGTACCCCAAATTGCCAGCCTGGATGGTACACGACAAAAAATAAATAAATAAATAAAAATATTGTTGAATAGGTTGCTTGATCCTTTTACCATGCTGATTTGCCTCATTGTTTTTTCAAAATCATTTTTGCTAAAATCACCTATACACGAGGCAGCAAGATTGATTGGCTTCTATGATTAAAAAATAATTTACTTTGTCAAAATATGAATTTTAACAGACCACATACCCATGTATAAAATGAATGGAAGGAAACAAAAATTTTCAGGAAAACTGATATTTTTGCTACAAGTATACAAATGCTGTTCTATACAAGCGCTATCTGGTTTGTTTATGAGTAATATTGGGCAATTCCATTTCAAAAAGAAGCATTAATTGTTGCACAAAACAGCTTGCAAATACTCCAAATATGTTAGACCCTTGTTTTGTTGCATGAATTTTGCTACGAACACGGACCCTACTTCTATAAAATATTGTTAAATTTTAAAGATTTCCAGAAACAGAATTCATACAAGGTTTTTTTTTTTTTTTTTTTTTTGGCTCCTTAACAGATGTACATTGAAGAGACTATGTTTTTCATTAAGTTCGTGAAATAAAACAAGGATTTAGCATATTTTTAGTCTTTGTAAGCTGTTTTGTGAAAAACTAATAGGTCTGTTACGGTGGAATTGTCCTGTTGTAGAATGGCACACGTTAATGAATCATCTAAACACTAATTTAAAAAAAAAAGAGAAATGTCAAAAAATATGTGTATAAAAATCAGAAAAACTTGTATAACCTTACCAGATTTTGAAAATAAATGTAGTTGTGGATATATGTCTCCCATTAAAAGCAAAAATCCAGGTAGAGGCAACATATGCTGAAATGAAGGAGAAATAAATGTAAAATATACTACAGCCTTTATTGAAAAAATTAAATGGGAAAATCATTCTATGCAGCAGTATTTCTTATGTTTTAAAAATAAATTTAAGAAAGTTTTTATTAAATTATGATTTGTCATATATGGCAGCATTTCAAAGGAACTTTGTACTTAATTGTGTAATCCCATTAACATTGAAAAAGAAGAAAAGAAGCCAAGTTGAAGAACTAATGAAAATATCACCACTTTGAGCAACCATCACTCCAGACAGTCATACAGTTGAGAATTTTTTCTCCTTTTTTTTTCAAAATTTAAACCAAAAGTTTTGCTAAACCAAGCTACTTTTTTCTTTTTTTAAATTCGTAGGAAAATATCAAGTCACCTTACATTAGTAAAGTGACTTGAAAACATCCTATTTATAGTTTGTATTGCAATGAAGAAAGAAAAATACTTTATTTCCGGTACTTTCGAAGATCAAAATACTGTAATCGAGCATTAAAATACTGGAAATCTGATCAAACACCAGAACACAGTCACCCCGATATATATATATATATATATATATATATATATATATATATATATATATATATATACACATTGAAATTTATAAAACTTTTTTTTACGTTGATGAAAAAGCATGCTAAAAATACAGCAGTCTTTTCACCAGGAACAATTTTAAATTTTGTATAAATGCATTAAAAAATAATTTTCTATAATATATGAGGACTCTTAGATTTTAAATTTAAACAGTACGAAAGAAATTTTAATAAAATGCAATATTAAGAACATTTCTTTGTTGTATGCCAGAACTAAACACAAAACAAAACTTGAAATAATTTATTTTCCATTTTCACATAAAATTTTAAACAAAAGAGTGAAGGAGAGAGAGAGAGAAATGAATGTGTGTGCCTAAAGTCCTATTTATTTTATAAAAATTAAGCAAATAATAATTACTTCTAAATATTTCAACAAAAATGCATTCAAAAAATACATGTAATTTATGGAGCATTATTGTTTCATTTTCAAGTCATTTAGAAAAAGAAAAAGCTTTTGAATAATAATTTGCATACATACAGAGTAAAACAGGGCTTCTTTCGGATGTTTCCCATACTTTTTAAATAAAGTTTCTTGGTATATACCCAATCCAGCAGATAGAATTAAAGCAAATGACATTAAAGCAATACCTAGAGGACAACAAACTGTTAAAAATGACATTTATATATTTATAATTTAAAACATTTGATATTCAATATAAAACTAAAGGATCAAAATAATTGAAATGCATTAAGTTATGTGTAACCAATTGAAGTTCTATACAGGACCTTTTATCTAGGATCCAGAAAACTGGGAACTTTTTACTTGATTATTCTACCTTCTTTTTAAATTATGCATTTTTAGCAGTTTTTGTAAAAGGGACCTTTTTACTTCCTTTTACGTAGTAAAGGAAGTATTGTGATCGCGAAAACAAAAAATATCACTCAAATTTGAGTCTAAATTTTGATTTTGTTCACCCCCGAATGAATGATTAGTAGTTTTTTCGACCTGTCAGCACGTGCATATGTACTTACCAACATATAAGCAGCCGAAAAATCCTTTTCAACCACCCTCGAGTTAATTACGACAAGTTTTCTCGTGACGTCTGTATGTGCGGATGTATGTGAGTATGTGCGTCGCATAACTCAAAAACTATATGCTGTAGAAGCTTCTAGCTTGGTATGTAGGCTCTGAGGATAGTCTAGTTGTGCACCTCCCCTTGTGGTTGCATTTGAATGTTCCCAAGGGGGTGTTTTACCCCTTTTTGGGGGTAAATCAGTGTTAATTTCAATGCAGACTCAAGTGATATGAATTGGCGCGACCACTTGGTGATATGTCGCCAAGCTTTTGGTCGCCAACTTGGCGACATATCTCCAAGTTGGCGACAAACACTTGGCAAAAAAAATATTTTTTGAATTTGGGTTCAACTTGGCGCTATTGGCGATATTTTGCGAAAAATTCACTGAATGATATTAAAATCAGCAATATTTAGAAAATTAACCATTGTAAAATATTTTTTGCATTGTTTCGTGGCAGATTAGGGGAGTAAATATTTGAATTGTTACCTTGCTCACTCCAAGCACTTTTTTTAACACTTAAGGCAACTACTAAGAAATTTACACGTAAAAGGGAGTAGTGTAGGGTCCATACCAAGATTTTTTTTTTTGAAATACATAAAAGAATGTAATGATTTTTTTTTATAAATACTGTATTACTCATGTATAATTCAGAAAAAAATGAACTGCACAGTTTCAGGGCCATTTACAATAGAAGCAAAATTTCTAAAATATTTTCCCAAATGAAACTTAAAAAGGACACTTGAAAATCTGACATTTTCCTTATTTTATCCCAATTGAAAACTAAAGAAATGAATGCTGACACATTCTAACATACTTTTTTATTGAGTGCGATTAAATAAAGCCGTTTAATGATAAGGAACTTTCAGGAAACACTGAATATCAGATTCAAATTTTTAGGATAGTTGATGTTGTGGAATCTAGAGATTGTTAAGCAAAAGACTAATATAAGGTTCAAAGAACTTCTACAAAAGTTGTGCCAGGACCCCTTCTTACCCCTGGTGGGCAAACCAAATATATAAATCCTCAATTCCTACTGACAATGAATTATGATGGAATGTGAAAAGATAAAGCAAAAGGTAAAAGTTTCAGTTAAAAAAGTTTCCTGCATCTAATCAGTGACATAGCAATAATAAAATTGATTGCGGGCGAATAAATTTTGCAAGGTCTAGCCCCCCTCCTCCCACTTTGATTTTAGGGCAAATTCTAGTTTACATTTTCTACAATTATATGGGAATTCACCATCACCCCCCCCCTCCCTGTGCACTATCCAGGACAAAGATTAGACACTTATGAAACAAGGGCAACAATATTTGGGCATAAAAATGTTTTAAGTGAAGCCCCCTTTTTTCATTCTTTTTCTGATTTAAACAATTTGTTTAAATTCATAATCCGGAAATACTCTATTTTTTTCATCAGAACGAAAACAGATTAGACATCTCTTTGGGTTAGAGAAAAGTTCCGAATGAGTGGAGATGCAAGGCCCCTGAAGGTGTGAGGCTCAGGGCAGTCGCCCACCCCTAGCTACGCCACTGCATCTAAAACAATCTTGTTTGAGGAAAATCAGAAGATAGATTAAAACCTAAGATTTCTTAGAAAATCTGATTGATGGATTTCCCTTTTAAAGAGAAATCTAAAAGCTTTGGCACAAGACTGTTAATATGTACTTACCAATTAATGATTGATTGACTGGAACATTAGCTTCATTGTTTGTTTCAGTCTATGAAAAAATTGAGAAAACACTCGGATCAAAAATTAGTTTATGTATAAATCGTGTACTGCAGTAAAGAAACAAAAACAGAAAGTACACTAATTAAAATTAAATAAAAAATAAATATTGCATTTTAGTTTATATTCTCATTTTCCACTTAGTTTTATCATCAAAATTCTATTATATTTCCCTTCATGATTTTCCAGACAGATATAAATCTAGAATATGCAACAGCAAATTTCCGGAACCCCCCTCCCCCCCCAGGGATTTGTGTCATCAAATATTTATAATATCAGTTAATGATTTAAAAATTAATTCAAATGGATAATAGTTCTTGATAAACTTAAAAAGCACATTAAAAGTGTAAACTGAGTAAAAATAAATCCATGAAATTAAGTTTTACTAGTACACATACAATGTCGAAGAAAGCAGACCTATAATGACCAACTGTTTGAAACCTGATGTTGGACTATACACTTATATCTTATGAGTCCCTGTTTCAGCGGAGTACGCAGACAAATCATTTCAGGGGGGGGGGCTGAGCGGACACTCTGTGAGAGGAGGGGGCGGGGCACCTCATAAAATGCAGCTAAAAAAATGTTTTGAATTTCTGATGTCAATGCTAATTTCAAATGGAAAAAATACATCATTAAAAAATATCATTATTATAATTATTGTTGAGAAGTAAAGAGTTTTGATGTAAATAGAAAATATTTTAAATTTAAATTTGAAAATTTTTCTTTATTAAAGAAGGTATTCCTGAAGCAAGTACATGCAATATTTTTGCAAATTTGAGCTTAAGTAGCATTAATTTTGCCATTTATTTTACTATATTCCTAATATTGGGTTTCAATCACATATTTGTTCAAATTTATTCAACAGAATTAGATGAATGAATAAGAATTAATCACTGTTTCTGAAACATATTTGGAGAAAATGTCAACAAAATTGAATTATAGGATAACCATACACGTCACATACAGTAAAATGGAGAGATTAAAAAAAAAAAAAGAAAAGAAAAGAAGGAGGAATTTACTTTTTTTTCCCTTTCTTTTAATTTTGCCCCATTTAATTTTTTTTCAAAAGAAATTCTTGTGTCCTGATTTCAGCAAGAAAGGAAAAATAAATAAAAAAAAATGAATGAAAATGATTTCAGCTTAAATTTTAAAAATTTGTTTGGAAAATTTCGGAGGGGGCTGCAGCCCTATCAGCCTATTCCCTGAGTATGCCACTGACAAAAAGAAAAGAGCGATATATCCGAATGAGCGATATAACGAGGCGTGATATAACGAAGGGCTACTGTAGTTTTAAAACAGTGTCCATTTCAAATCAAGTTTTGTTGATTTTTTTTCAAAAAGGGCGATTTTGTGCAAAATTTTAACAGATTACAACTGCAGGGGGGAAAAAATCTTGCAAAATCCTTTCAGGATAATTCATACGACCCTCATTATTAACTACTGTTTGTTTTGAAGTTGGTGGAAGTCATATGATATATTTCACACCTGCTGCCTATATAATCTGAAATGAAATAACTCCGCTAGTTGCGCGCCTAGGGCAAAATTGTCACAACAGTAACAGTTGTATAAAATGGAAGGAACTGTATACAAGAAAAAAACAAGCAATGTAAAATAACTCACTTTTATTCGATAAGATGCCCAAGTTGCTAAAAATATGCCACAAGACACCATGAAAACCGAAAAATATTTTATGACTGTATACCTATTTTGTGATGTAAAAAACATATAAAGCATTAGTTCAGTCAATATTATTTGGTGCAACTACTGTTTGACCAGTGGTAAAAGCAAGAAAGAATTTGAAGAAAAATATTTATAAATGAACTGAGCTACTAATAAATATTTGCTGTATATCAAAAGTGCATTTGAGAAGAACTATATCATTGGTTCATTTCATTTAATTTGAAATAAACATCAAGTGAAACAAGATGAAAAATAAGGCATTCATTAAAAAGCAAAGGGGTCAGTAAACTTAAGTTGTGTGAGTTACATATGAATTATTCAGCACAAGTAAGGGGTTCATGAATATACTCTTCACGAAATAGGATCAACCAAAATGGACCCTTCACAAAATTCTGACCAATTTCAACGAACCTTTCACAAAATATTTATTGAAAAAAAAAAAAAAAAAAAGCTGAAAATGCATTAGCCGATAATTTTCTAAGTTAAAATAAGAGGGATCAGCTAATATTGCTTTAAAAAAAAATGTTGGTGCAACTCTGTTTGTACAAGTGATAGATTACTAATACTGCCAGATATAGTATTTATTACTGATCCAGTCTGATTCTTTAAAAGAAATTAACAACTTAAGTCAGTTGTTTGGTTTTTATAATTTTGTTTATTTTATTGTAGTGAAATCAAAATGGCTAGCAAGACCGTTGTTATTACAGATGTCTCTAAAAGTGCCACCACCTACAGCTGCAAAGTTGCCAAGTAAGACTTTTCTCTTCACTCATGATTTATAAAAAAATTGCATATTAGGAAAATGGACTTAGAACTGCAAACGCATAGCTAGCAGTGGGGAGAAAAAATGTGATTACTTCAGACATTCCCCAAGAATTTTTCTGGAATTGAAGTTTTAAAAATGCAATTTTAGAATACCTTTAGCAAAGTAAAAAAAGAAGGAGTAGGTTACCGAACCTCATTCAAAGGAGCTCCAAGGGAACTTTAAAATGAGTTTGTCTTATCCGAACAACAATAAACAATAGGATGGGAATTGAAAATGTAATTGGTATTAGCAGATATTTTGTCTTAAGCGTATTTGAATCAATGAGGTTAGACTGTGATAGAAATTTTTGGATACTTCAAAATAAGATTTTAAGAATATTTCTTTTTTAATTTTGCATAAAAATACATGCTGATAGTTAGCCATTTATCACTCGGCCTGTTCACAGAAAAGCTGGCCTTTTTTTATTCACAAGCAGCAGGTTTGTACATAAGCTGTATCCAAAATTTAATGAAAAAAATATTATGCATATACATGGAAATATATCGTATTGTGTTCGAAATAATCACATATCACAAATAAGACTTACAAATGATTTACAGCATTTTATTTTTAACAAAATACAAAACTGTCAAAAAATACTTACCCAAAATGCATGGAAGTTTTTTTTTTTTAACAAAAATTAACTGATGTTAATTTTTATTTATTTATTTTTTCTGACTGGAAAAATGGAAAAAGGGTTTTAGCTCTTGGTTCACAAACATGTAACATTGTAATCTTTTGGTCATTTAATTCTTTTTAGTTCCGATAGAACTCCAATCATTTGAACCGATTGGGAGCGGACCCCATTCAAATAATCAAAAAGTCAAATAATAAGGAAGTATTCGATTTTTAAATTTTAGTTTTGTATGAGAGAATAACATTTATGAAAGTGCTCGGTGAAAAAAATTTTGCAATACCATAAATATTTTTTTTTTTTAAATAACTTTTAAAACTCAAGCAACAGTGATGTCTAGTCTGATTAAATGTTTTTGCTTTTGAACGGCTTTCACCACTGGCCATGTCAGCGAGAATTTTGGTTAGCGGTAGAGGTGAAAACAGCTTTTTCATAGCATTCACAAACTTGTTGATTAGAGCTGCCAAACTAGGTAAAAATAGTCAAGAAATGCATTTCTAAAAATTTAAATATCCTTTTCTTCCTAAAAAAAGCTTAAAACCATCATCCTTGTCACCTGTGACAGGTTATTGAAATGTATTTTGATGAATTCAATCTTCATAGTGAATTAATGGACCTAAACTAATTGATTACAGACAAAAAAAAACCTTCCCAATGAAAAGCTAATATAGTTGCAAAGCAATCTACTGTAGAAGGCTGAAAGTATCCGGCTATGTGACATCAGCGGCTGATGCTTTGCAAAACAAGCTTTTTATGCAAGGGTTTTTCAAAAATCAATCATTGTATTCTAAAGTTTGGCGATGGTGAATTTCCAAGTTTTGTAAATCTCTTAACAATAGCTAATAGTCAAAGTAGGAATATTTAACAGATTGATACTTCAATATTAGATTTTCTCCAAAAAAGGATCTGTTTTAATTAATTATTGTGTAATTTATTTATCTAAAATTGCATAATGTATGAATGTGTAATTTAATATTGTATGTTTGTTCAAAATGCGAGAAAAAATATTTTTTATGAAAAATAACTCTTAATTAATTAAACCAATGGCAATACTTTTACATATTCAGCGAACTTACAAGTGCTGCACATTAGAAGCCAATAATAAAAATTCCCTATCAGATGGTGACTCATCATCCTAATAATGTTTGTGAGGCAACACCTACACTAGCTTCTTAGAAGAAAGGAGAATTATCATAGACAGAATTATTATTTTGCGAATAGCAATAATCCATGTTTTTTAAATGAACTTCAGGATTTAATTTGGATAATCAGCGATTCAGATAGTTGGAGTTTGGATAACTAGAGTTCTATTGTACTATTTCAAATGAGTGAAAAAATAACAAAAATAAAAGGAAAACTACTTTTGCAAAGCTTTAAATCTCTTATTAAAAAATTTTACTCAAATATACAACATATACACACAACTCTAATATATACACATTTACTTACTTTTTCTTGAGTAACAATCTTCCCATAAACATACTTGTTACCAAGGAACCCTTTAAAAAAAGAAAATTTCCATTAAAATTACATACAGAAAATGCTTATTAATTATTTCTTGAAATTAAACCACATTTTGGACACTGGTATTCAATATGCATAGTGTAAAACAACAAAAAGCATTAAATAAAAATTTGGATCAATGGAAAAATAATGATTATATTTTTATACTTACAGGACATTAAACAGGAAATTGAAAATAAATACTAATAAAAATTCAAAATAAATAAATAAATAAATACATAACTCAAACTAGAGAGATTTAAAATAAATGTGTTATAACAGTGATTGCAACTAGCATTTACAAGTGACAAGAATAATGAAATGGCTTTTATTTTCTTCAGTTTTTATTGCAATTTGCTTTTTTTTTATTAAAAAAAAGTGTACTGAGTGCTGACATACAAGAAAAAATATAGTTCATAATTATTTTTGACAACTGTTTTAAAGGCTAGTTTCCTACAGAAACAAGTTTCACATGAAAGTTAAAAGAAAATCCATGAGCAGGAAATAAATAAATAAAAAAAAGGACTTCAACCTCTGCTCGCTAACCCCACAAAGAATGCTTTGTGAAGGGTTAAATCATCTGATAGGATGAATTTAATTCAAATATGTATTATGATTTAAACAAAATGAAAATCTGCCCCCCCCCCTCCCCACAGGCAATAGAATGTAATTAATTTGCTTATTATAACCAGCACAATATGAAGATTTAGCTTTCACTTGATAAAAAGAGGAATTGGTTAAAATACGTACAGCAAAAGGTAAAAGAACAAAACACTCGGAAGTTCACACCCCAGTCTGTGGATTGAACTAATGTTATATTAAATTTCAAGGCTGTAGGGGCTGCTCGACAGGGCACAATTCTGCCGTGCATAACACTCTACTCTGTAGTTCAGTACTTTAGTTGAATTTAGACAAGAATTTTTGCTAAATTATAAATGTTTACATACTTTGTTTTGTTAAGAAAGTTGGATTTAATTTCATTAAAAGCAGAAAAATATTCTTTTCAAAATGTTAAAAGGAGGTGAGAATTTTCCCCTCTAACTCTTAGGCAATTTATGTGAAATTTTAGTTTAAAAAATAAATTTAAAAAAACTAATATGAAATTAAAAATAAAAAAGAACTGAGATGCACACCCTAACGTACAAATTTTATACCAATTTTCAAGACTGAGGAATGAGGATCTCTTGGACAACAACAATATATTGATGGATTTTTTTCTTTTCTTTTTAATGTATAAAGAAAAAAGGAAAAATGGTCTAGAATGTAAATGAAAGCCCTTTTAAATACTTTTAGGGGTTTGAAATTCAAAAAGAACCTTTAGGAATGAAGGAATCAACTTCAAAGTCTGAAACTATAACACAGGTATAAAACATCTAATTTTTAAATAATAAATATGCTAGCATTTATAAAAACAGCATACAGATGTAAATAAAACAAACAAAATACTAAATTACAATAAAGGACACATGTACTTACAGATTTAAAAATCATATGGAGCGGCATGGATATGTCAAAATTAAGAGCCCAGTTATTAGCCACACTAACAGCAAAAAACATCACAACCAAAACAATGTAATTCCTGTTGAAGTATTCAATTTAGTACTTTATTACAATTGCTATAAATACAATTAATAATGTTTTTAATACAGTTGAATTTATTCTTCTAGGAAAAATGGTTCATCTATTTTTAAAAGTTTACTAAGATCATAATTTTTCATGAATTTCTTTACATTCATTCTTATTATTTTTATGATTTCAAGTAGTACTTCGCTCCTGAGTAGTATTTTGGCCCAGTAGCCGAGTATTTGGCCTTTCACTACTCAGCCTAGTATTAAGTTCCCAAGTACTCACACTTGTATGTACACCAAGTATGACACTTGTTGCACTGCAGTTTAAAATACAATGACATTGATTATTAATAATTTTCCTAGCATTTTTTACTTTAAATTTTTTTCTTGAATATTGCTTGCCTAAAACAGTCACAACCTTTTTCTTACGATTATAAAAATGACTTAATTTTATTCTTATACATTGTTATCCCTGTACCAAAGATTTGAATCTGCAATATGATGGTTAAAAAAAATGGGGAAATTTAAATGGTTAAATTTATTTTTAATCATTTGAATCTAAGCTTTCCAATGATTCAAAATAAATTGGAATATGATTTAAAGGTGTCTCATTATCAGTTTATGAATATTCATTTAAGGGATCAGATTGAACTGTTCCTGTACAAAGGTGAATTAACTACTACTAATATCTGATATGGAAAAGATAAAGCTACACACAAATGCTCATTCATGAATTTGCAACGTAGAAAGGACAAAGCAATACCTAACTTTTACCATGTATTGATTTTATGAGGAGATTTTTTTTCTATTTTGATACATATGTAGAACACAGTTGTATTTCGTAAATGAGGCAATTGTAAATTTCTTTAAAATTTCATTATCGCGAAAAATGTAAAATTTTTACAACTACTCGGCATTGGCCGAGCACCTAGTACTCGGTACACCACTAATTTCAAATTGAAATGCAAGAAACAACTAAACAATAATTTTAGCACATAAAAAATTTGCTGGAGAGCAACTGTTAATGAGATGGTTAAAGTTTTAGTTAGAGGAATAATTAAAACAAGCGATATTATTCAATAGGCTATGAATTAAAGGTCAAGAAAATTCCATTTTCACAGAAACTGATTTTATTATATACCCAAGGAATATTATTGCAACTCTGAAAAATGTAATATATTTACGGTATTTTCGGGTAGAAAGGCCACGGCTTATACATGTTTAAAAGCAGAATTTTAACTCCTGCGGCTTATATGCAATGGCGACTTATATGATGTAAAAGTTTTTTTTTTTTTGTCTTCTTGTTTTTTTCGATGAAACATTTTTTTTCTCGGGAATTTCATGAAGTGCAGCGTATACGATGGTGCTGCTTATCTCAACGAAAATACGGTATTAAGACACTTACACGGTAGCAACAAAACTGTGGTACATTGTAATAAAGTAATCAAAGCAAAACAATCAATTAAGTTATCAAAAGCAAGACAGGCAACAATGCCATTATGTACTACTGAATAAGTGGATATTGTGATACTACACATGTTTTTTTTTTTTTTGTTTTTGGTTAACCTATGTTTTCTCAAGTGTTGCCCTACTTTTTCCCCATTTCATAAAAAACAGTCATTTCCCTCCATTTTTCGTCCTTCGCTACTTTGTGGGTAGATCTTTTGCAGCTTCCCGCTAGTCGGCATGTATGGAGCAGCTCCTCGCACGTCTGGTCGTGGCCATAGTCGTTCCCAGTTTGCCCTCGATAACTCTTGAACAGCATTCCTCCTTCTCGCACAGAGCCTACAGCGCTCGAATAGCCATTCGGAATCATTCGGGTGTCATTGCTCCGAACGCTACGCCAATCGGCGGCCGGCTTCCCCAACATAGTAAAAACATAGCGAGTAGCGGGAAGCTGCAAAAGATCTAACAACAAAGTGGCGAAGGACGAAAAATGGAGGAAAACAACTATTTTTTATAAAATGGGGAAAAAGTAGGGCAACACTTGAGAAAACATGGGTTAACCAAAAACAAAAAAAACATGTGAAGTATCATAGATACAACAGTTAAAAAAAAGCATATTGGCACATCTTAGGACGGCAAACTGATGCCATGCTACACAATATATTTCTTGTTACACCTTCAATCAAACGGTTTGTGTTTAAGTTCAAAATAAAGCTCAGTGTGAAGTATTATGAACAAATGCGAGCAACATCCCAAATCTACGAGTTGTACATTGTATTTCATGCTTTTCACCAAACTGGAGAAGACTCAGTTTGCACTGTGGGCGACCCCAAACAACACAACGTGGGCAAACAAAAATTATGACAAGAGACTGCAATTTTGTTTTAGGCACAGAGTCTTATGGGTTATTCCATGTGAAATCAACAAGAAGCCTCAAAACTTGACCATCACCAATTTCAAAAAAAATCATAGGGTTGAATACGTCTATAAAGTGATACAAAAAAATGTTTTTAAAAATTTTTTTTCAGCTGTTAGTTTATTGTGGGAGACCCCCTAAAAAACTCGAACAATGGCAAAAAGGCGAATTTTGGTACATACCAAGATTCAATTTTCTCAGCTTCTATTGCAGCTAAAGTCTTGTGTTATATGTCATTTTAAAGCTATTTAAACAAGCTTTCATATGATGTATGACTTGACAAGGTTTCATTATGTTAATATTTCAAGGTCACCGAAGGCATTATTTGACCTTGAATACTTCAAAAAGTGTATTTTTTAAAAATCTGAAAAAATATATATATATTACTTCCGAATGTAGTGTATATGTGGTAAAAATTTCAGAATGGGATCTGTATGAAAAGGGACAGAAACTTTTTACACTCTTACCACTTTATTGCAATGCCTATGGCTCCTGAAGATATATAATACAGAAATATTGCAAACTGTGAAACACTAGTTATAAGT